>PVLA01001326.1:165566-289206 GCA_004027455.1 Hydrochoerus hydrochaeris
TGTGGCATTTTTATACAATGGAATATTACTCAGCTATAAAAAAGGATGATCTTGAGGCCTTCATAGGCAAATGGAGACAACTTGAGACTATCCTCATTAGTGAAATAAATAAGAATCATATTTATAAATATCATATTGTGTCTCTAGTGTAAAAAGTAAATAAGAACTACAAGAGTAATAAAACCAAAATGTGTAATTGTTATTGTAAAAAAGAGAGGAAAAGAAAGTGCTCTAAGGGATATAACTGCATGTAAGTTTGAGTGTGTAAAATAGATGACCATATTGCTGAATCTTTGTTGGATCTTTGAGCAGAACTGTTTGTAGTCTGACTGTTTGAATATTTACTATTCACCCTTTAA
Source organism: Hydrochoerus hydrochaeris (assembly GCA_004027455.1). Lineage (NCBI taxonomy): Eukaryota > Metazoa > Chordata > Mammalia > Rodentia > Hydrochaeridae > Hydrochoerus > Hydrochoerus hydrochaeris. Next base: position 165,926 of record PVLA01001326.1, read on the forward strand.
CTTTGTAACTTGAACGACTACATCCAGGATGACAGTACGTAATTTATAAATTACTGATTTCTTAGTGGGGCTTTTTCTCATTCTCCTTTTTCTTTCTTTCTTTTAGAATTCTGTATCATTGCTACCCTTTTTTCTGTTTTGCTTTTTTTTCTTCTCTTTAAATAAAATTTTAAAAATGTATAATTACTATTATAAAAAAGAGGAAATAGTGCTATAAAAGATATAGCTGCATGTATGTTTAGGTGTGTGGGATTGATGACCATATTTCTAGGTTCTTGTTGGACTGTTGAACAGATGTTTGCACTCTCACTGCTTGAGTGTCCACTTTGTGTGCTTTAATTCTGTAACTTGAATATTTCTAAAAGAACAATATGTAATTTATCAACTAGTGATTTCTTACTGTTTATCTTCTTTTCTTGAAATTCTCTAATATTTCTACCTTTTTCATGTTTTTTTTTTCTCTTTAAATAAAAAAAAATTAAAAAAATACTGGGGTTGTAGCTCAGTGGTAGAGCACTTCTCTGGCACACACACACACACACACACACACACACACACACACTAGGTTCAATCCCCAGTTCCACCCCCACCCTCCAATACTCAGAGGATCCATAGTGTGAGCTGCTGCTGAGCAGAGGATCACCCTCAGGGCCATGCAGTACAGTCTTTCAGCACACCTCTAGCTGGGCCTTTCACAATAGGTTTTTCTCAGCCCTACTGCTTCCTAAGAAGCAGAGATCTGCTCTGAAAAGAACACTTGCACACTGTATTACTGATTTTTTTTTTTTTTTGGTACCGGGGATAGAACTCACAACCACACGCTTGCAAGACAGGCGCTTATGCTGCTGAACTAAATCCCCAGCCTTGGTTTTTTTTTTGTTTTTTTTTTAAGTACTGGGGTTTTTGGTCTGGCTTCTAACTCAGAAGCTGCCAAATCTTGACTTCCTGTCTCCACTGTGGGCTTCGGGTCACCCCTGTTTAAGTAGGTATGAGATTTACCAAAATGTACTAGTTCCTACTCCAGCTGCCTGACAGACCAAGACCCCTGACTTTGCTTGCCCCTACCTTAGCACAGGGGGCTGCCTGGGGGCCCCCCCAGGGACAGAGGGCACCGCAGCCATCATAGGAATCCCGACCCAGGAGACCAAGAAGCCAGGTTATGCATGGGTTTGAGAAGCCAGAACAACCCAAAGCCCTAGGTAGGAAGTCTGCACATGGAACCCCCTTGGCTACATGGCCTTCTACCACTGTCTGGGACAGTGACTTTTATGATGGTGAGGACATCATGAACGCCCCCCAGCCCTCAGAGGAGGGAGCAGTGTGCACCCCAGAGAAAAATAAAGGCGCTGTTTTTGGAAGAATGGAAACGGAGCAGGCCAGACCCACAGATTCTCTTCAATCACGCACCCCCTGTCTCTGCCGTTCGCTTCCCTCTGCTCATCTGTCCCCAGCTCCTGACAGGAGGACAGGAAATGTTAGTATCCACAGGCCCAGTGACCACTGTAAACCGTGGGTCTCCCCAGCTCGCTCATCTCGGAATGGGGACACAGTGTGGACACGCAGCAGGCAGCGTGACACCTGGTTTGGCTCAGCGCCTGTCTATGACGTCCTTCTGTGCCTGGAGCAGGGCTGGTCTCCCGCAAGATGTGTCCCACGCTGCAGCCTTGCCTGGGCCTTGCTTTGTTCTGGACTTCCTGTTCTATTTTTGAACAATTGCAGCCTGATTCCAGGCGGCCGCAGAGCCCATGGGAACAGCAGGCATCTGACTCGCTGCGGGAGACCCCAGGTGGCCTTGCATGGATGGTGGCCGCCTGTCTCCTCCCTCGGGCCTTGCCCTCCACCCTCCCAACCTGGCTGACTGCATTTTTGGCTCCTACTGTCAGCTGCAGAAACGCACACTGGATGTGAAGAGGTGTTTCCGTGCCCGGAGATCCAGTTTACACTTAAGGGTCTATGCCACCCTCTCCGGGCAGCCCTCAGGCGTCCACACCAAAAGGCAGATTTGGATTCAGCTCTGCATCTTTGGAAAACTGAGTAGAGCAGACACAGGCCAGTCCTGGCTTCCTTAAATCTCTCTTCAGTCACCCTGAAGGTGGAAGGTGGATCCTGGTTTTCTGGTTTGTTGTGATCATCAGCTCTTTCCAAAATGTATCCAAGAACTCAGAATCCAGACCTCTGTCTTCCAGGCTCGGATCCAGATAATCCCCTCTGCAAAATGCCCTGTCCTCCAGTGGCTGCAGGGGCAGGAGTGCCCTTGAGCATCTCAGCGCCCAGGTGTCTGTCTTGGCTGATTAACAGAAGGTGCAGGAGCCCTCTAGCACAGGAACAGGGCTCCACCTGCCATGCCTCTCTGTCCTTCTGTTTAATTCTGGTACTTTGTTATTTTTGTGCTCATTTTAAAAGGAGGAGGATGGTTTAAATGAAAATTCTAGGTTTAGATGTGGTGACAAAGATTTTTTTTTAATTTGATTTAACCTGTCTAGTCCCCACGCCCTTTCCCCCACCCAAAGAACTGTTTAATGCTTTATGATATTAGCACATCACAGCTGCAAGTCTTGTTAAGAAAGTTTTGGTTTTCAGCTTCGGATTTTAAAATAGTAATATTTATACTGCTCCACAGAATTCTTACAGATCGGTGAGGAAAAGAAGTATACTAATTAAAAGACAGGTATGAATAGGTAATTCACAAGAATTGTAGTTCAAGTGGCTAATTAACGTGAAACATGTTCAGCCTCATTGGGAATCAAAAGCAAGAATTAAAACAAGCAGAGTGGTTTTCACCTATCAAAATGGCAAACGTTTACAAATTAATATGAATTTCCAGTGTTAGCGAGGAGAAGTAAACCAGATTTGCAATCGCACTGGTTGGGATGTAGACTCTGTTTCTGTGGGGCATTTGACTGCCCAGATGTAGGGCTGGAGCCAGAAATTCTACTTATAGGATTTTATATAAGAAAAATGCCTAGAAATGTATACAAAAATGTCTTTAAAGGATATTCACTCCAGAATTACCCATAATTGCAACTGATCCCACCACTAAGTGATAAAGACTGTTAGTATGAAGTAGCTTCTAAAATAATGTATTTTTTAAAGTTTTATAATGAAGAAGTGTTCATAGTGTGAAAAATGGGGAGGAAAATAGCATGTTGTTTTGTTCTGTTTTGCTTTGAGACAGAATCTCACTATGTAGCACAGACTGGCCTTGAACTCACTATGTAGCCCAAGCTGGCATCGAACTCATAGAGATCCTCCTGCATCAGCCTCTGGAGTGCTGGGATTGGAGGAGTGCACCTGTACTCCTGCCTCGGCAAATAGCATTTAAAACATAGTATTTATTATGATCACATTTTTTAAAAATTAAATATAAATTCATATTTTTCAACTGAAATGATGTAAAGATGATGGGTGATTTTTATTTTCTTCTTCCCTCATACACTTATTAGTTTTATAATTAGAAGAGTTTTTTTTAATTTTAAGACAGATAATTCAATTAACAGTGCCAGAGATAAGATTCATAAGAACCCACTCTGATTTGATTTTGCTTTGTTTTGTTTTGTTTCCTGGACCAGAATCTAAAAGGATCAGAAAGCAGGGTGTGATGACTCACACCTGTGATCCCAGCACTCGGGAGGCTGAGGCAGGAGGATTATTGCAAGTTCGAGACCAGCCTGGGCTACAAAGTGAGCTCAGGGCCAGCCTGAACTGCATAGAGACCCTGTCTCAACAAGACAAAACAAAACAAAACAAAAAATAAATAAATAAATAAAATAAAAGGATCAGAAAACAAATCTTTTTTCTTTTTTTTTTTTTAGCGGTCTCTAAACGCTGACAGGAATAATGAAAAAATGAGTTCTGCTCAGGTTTTCATGTAGCCACCTACACCCTTTTATTGAAATTTCTCCTTACAGATATAGAGAGTAACTTCTGACATGTCCCAGTGGAATTTTAATTTATACAATGAAGCTGCATTGCATTTTTTTCTTCCTTTTTTCCTCTGTTAGAAATTCCTTTAAAGTCTACTTGAACTCCCATCTCCTGATTGAAAGGTGCTTGATGGTGGCTCAGGACTCAGTTTAGCCTCAGGTGACCTCCGGGATGACAGCAGTGACCTTGCTGCCTTCTCAGTCCCCCAGGTCTCCCTCCTTTCTCGGGTGGTGCTGGGGGGTCTTTGCCTCTGCATTCAGGCTGCCACTGTCTGACCCGCGTCCCCCCAGCCACAGCCAGCAACAAGACCTGCTTCCTCTGCAGTGTCTGCACGGCCGGAAATAGATCCGTTTGGTTCTGAAGAGACAGCAGAGTTGCTGCTGAATTTGGTCTGTTCTTGTGGCCAGCTCATCCCCACCGTTACTCCTTCGCCACCTCTGGGCAGGGGGACGGGGGCTCGTTTTTGAAGGCATGCCACCGCATGCACCTGAACGGCTTTGCCAGGTGTCGCTGGGTAGCAGCAATGAGGACCCGTGCTGTTGTTTCATTGTGTATTTCTTCAGTTAATGAGTGAGCACCTCCCACTTCTCATTGGAGTCAGAACCCTGGAGTTTGCTCCCCAAGGAGATACACAGTAATGTCTTTAGGTATTGTTTGGACAGTTTACCACTTCGGTTACCTGAGAATGTGGCTTCCTTATCCTTTTTGATGACTCTTGTCTTGGTTTGTCAACCAAAGGACTTCAGGAGTCATACAGTTATAAAGTGTGATAAGAAAGGATGTGGATTTTAGGGAACAGAATCTCAGCGGAATAGGGTGGCTGCCCCGTATAGAGTGTTTCCTGGGTTCTGGGCTCAGATCCTAGCACTGGCTCACTCAATGGACTGTAGGAGGGTCTTGTACTTCCACTCTCCAGATGAGGAAGATGAGGCAAGAAGAAATTAATTCCTCTGCCCAAGTTTCCCAGCTTGTACCCACTGCTGGGGCTGGATTTTGAACCTACTTTAACCAGGCTGCCTCCCAAGGCACTGGACTAAGCGCTTGTCCTCTATACTTGAAGTTACTACTATTGGTCTGTCCTGGGAAGTAAGGTTTTCATCAGGGTCTCCTCTGATGTAGCAGAATCGCTCAGACAGCATGCAATGCACAGGATCCTGGCTGGGTGCTTGGAATTCTGAGTCAGCAGGTCTCAGGCATGCAGGGTGGTTTGCTGCCGGCTCGTACTAATGTGGCTGCAGACCTGGGCTCCACCGTTGTACTGTATCTGAATTGAAATTCTGACCCAGCCAATTAGTGGGTGGCCTGGGAAGCCACTTAGCCTCCCTGGACTTGCTTACTCATCTTGAAAATACGGATTTACAGAGCAGCTACCAAACAGAGTAGTGGGATTAGGTGAGCTAAGCCCTATGAAGTACTTCAGTTGATAGCGCCTAATCAGGGTTTGCTTTAATTGGCAAGCCGTGGAACCAGTGATGCCTGGGGTGGAAGAGTGAACTGTGGCCTTGGAACCAGAGGATTGTATCCTTTCTGAGCTGCTTCCTAAGGTTCCCTGAGGAAGGGCACAGTGGTCAGAGCCCTCAGGTACCTCTGAGCAGAGAGCTGATGGACCCCTGGGTGGTATCCTGCTATGGGGGACCAGGAAGTTGCTAATGTTCTAGTGCCCTGGTGGGTTTCCTGAGCCTGTGTGATGGCATCTGGTGCCCACCTCTCTGTGCCCAGGCAGAGACATGCAGCAAGCCACCATGCCAGCTGACCCACAGAGTCCCAGCCTTTCCCCCAAGCACCAGGCATGCTGACACTTGGCCCTGGGTCACTTTTCTTGCCACTGTGCCTGCACTGGTTTAAAACCCTCAGGCTCAGCTTCCTTTCCATTGCAGCTTTTTGTTCAATTTCCCTCCAGTAAAGCCAAGTTGAAGCCACATTGTTAGAAAGGCAAGCACTGGCGGTCATCGGCAGAGACCTCAGCAGTGGCCTTGGCCATGTCACCATTTGATTCCTGCTGCATTCTGGGCTCCACTGCAGACTTGCACGTGATGCTGTAATTTCCCTCAGAGCCAGTGACAGCACTTCCTTCTGTGACAGCACAGCAGGGCAAAGGGTAGTCCTCAGGTGGGCAGTATAGGCTCCAGCAGGCCCGTCCCTGCTGGTTTAAGATGTGGATTTTGTTGCTGTTCACAAGTCAGGGAGATGATGGCCCTGGGAAAGATAGTTTGTCACTCACAGTCCCCAAGAGGAGGGACCCACCGTGCATGCCAGGACACCTGGGGAAGCAGCAGACCCAGGCAGGAGGCGGGAGAAGGAAGGAGAAAATAGAAGCAAAGCCCTTGTTGGGCTTCCCACCGAGCAGAGCTGGCAAGACAGTGGGCAGCTTTAGGTGGTGCTGAGGTGCAGGTGCTGGGGTACAAGGCTGCCCTGGGTGTCTGAATCCTGGGGTGACTCACACCCAGGATAGCAGCCCAGAGCCGTGGATGCAGGACCCACGGAGGATGTGGCCTTTGGAGTGTGGCTGGTCTCACGGGAGAGACCCACTTGCAGCCGAGTCCTTTACTGTCCCCAGGAATTCGCCAGTCCTGGGGGAGGCAGGCTCTACGGTCTTCCGGTGCTAAAGCATTAGAAATAGAAAAGCAGACATGACTAAAATACGCTGAGCCACCAAATCCAAAGCTACCTTTCCATGAGACCCTCAGGTAACGAGTGGGCCACTGCAGCTTGAGAGGCACTGCTCCAGGGCACTGCTGGCCACTTTGAGTTGGGGCTGCTCAAAGCAACAAGTGTCCTCAGCCGTGCTGTGTGGGGACAGGGACAGGGACAATGACTGGACCACAAGTAGGTACACAGAACAGGGCTGAAGCCAGAAATGGAGAGCAAAGGGTGGGGCATCCCCAGAACATGAGGAGCATTGGGCATCGCTAATAATAAGTTCTTTGGATTGCTGTGAGTGACAGCAGCGGTGCGTGCTCAGCAAATGCATGATGCTGTTCTCTGTAAGCACTTAGTGAGAAGTGCAGGATTTGCCTTCTTACCGGAGAATAAAGGTGAAAGCCAATATTGTAATATTGTCATCTCCTTTCACAGTGGGAAAATTAGTCAATGCTCTAATCAAATAAATCACAAATTAAAAAAAAATAAGACAAAACCCTGGTTGCCTACACATCCAAATGAGTAGTACATCTTTCTTTGTCTCACTTTTTTCTTTTCATCTCTTTTCTTCTATTTCTCTCTGGTACTGGAGGTTGAGTTCCAGGGCATCACACAGACCTCTATTCCCCAGCACTGTTTTTATTCTTTATTTTGACATACACTCTGATGAAGTCACTAAGTTGCCTGTGCTGGCTTGAGGTCTTGTGATTCTCTTGCTTCAGCCTCCCAGGGTGCTGGGATTACAGGCCACAGCATCTTCCAGTTTGTTTTAATGGGGCAGCAGAAAGATCTCCTCGGGTGTCCAGGATGACAAGTTCGTCATCACGGATAGAGGCTCCTCTGCGTGGGTCCCTGACTGACCCGCTCTCTGCCCAGAAGAGGCGTTACTTGTACTGAGGAAGAGCAGAGGGCAGTAGCAAGAGCCAAGTGTGGGCACTTCCCAGGGTCCCCTGCTTGGAAAGAAGGGGACCTTTGAAATGGTTGCATCAAATTCCTCGATGTATAGGCAGCACTGTGAAGCACCAAGAGGCAGTACCTTGCCCGAGGCGCTGTGAGTCTGATGCAGGCAGGGACAGGAAAGGACCAGGGCCACCCCTTCTTTGTGCTCCTCCTCACCTGTCTTCCCCATGAGCACAGCACCTCCTCCCCTGGGATCAAGCAGAGCATCCGCACCCTGCCTGGCAGTGCTGACAAGAGCAGCCCTGCGATTTGTCTCTTTGCTTTATTTATTTATACCCAGCCTTGTTGTTGAAGGCTGCTTGCAAAGTTGCAAACAGCACAGCAAGATAAAAGAAGTTTAAGATAAATGAAAAAGAGACAAAGGGGGGAGTGGCTCCCCTGCTGGGGCTGGTGAGCTCCTAGCCCCTAAATCAGAGGGATGTGGTGCACCTTCCTGTCCCTGAGGACTTCAGCCTACTTTTCAGAGCCTCTGTCCCTTGGCGACACAGATGCCCTTTAAGATCATTTTGACAAACTCAGGAATTCTCTGCAGGGGCCAGTGTGCAGGCTATAACTACCATGGTGTGGTGCCAGTAAAGGGTTTTTGTTGTGTTACTCTGCCTGTTGCACTTTTTTGTTGTGTTCTAAGATAGGGTCTCACTGTGTAGCCCAGGCTGGCCTTGAACTCTTGGCAGTCCTCCTGCCTCAGCCTTTCTAGAGCTGGGATTATTGTTGTGCTTTTAAAACCAAACAAGAGAGCAGAGCTGGCTCTTCCTCAGACCTGCCCCCCCAAGTCATTAGCTGTCCAAAGCCGATAGCCTTCTGGAAGGCTTCATTTGTTTTTTAATCTTTTTCTTGTTTTCATGCTAGAATTCAAGCGCAGGGCCTGCTGCATGCTAGACAGGTTCTACACTGAGCCATGTCCCAGCCCCCTCCCGTCGCCTGGCCCCTTTGGTTTGTCCCTGCATCGAGGAGGAGGCTGAGGTGCAGCAGGTTTCAGAACCATTGCCTGGACCCTCCCCTGCCCCTGCGTCTCTTCTGCTCCATTTGACCTGACTCCAGCTCTGCCCTGAATGCCAAGCTCCATGAGCTCAGCCTCCTCGCTGCCTTGACTTCTCCGCTAGAGAAATAGATGCGCCTTGGCTACTGTCGGGACCTCTGTGCCCCATCCCCTTACTCCCTGGGCCTTGTCCTCTTAGAATCCAGCCCCTGAGCTGAGTGACCTCTTCAGTCCTTTCTAGATTCTCCTGCTACAAAATGAACCCAAGCCAACTCTTCTGCAGTCCCAGCATGTAAGATGGCACCAGCCTCTAAGGACATTTGGAGGCTGTCATGGTAACTGGCATTGATTGGCTCCCAGGTGCTAAACACCGTGCATGCATGGGACAGGCAGAACCACCCGCCTGACATGCCCAGTGTACTCCTGCGTGGCACTGATACACACCTCACAAACACCAGCGAGAACGCAGGAAAGGCCTGCGTGTTTACCACCGTATGGCAGCATCACAACAGCCACTCGATAGATTTCTCAGTTTAAGCCCGGGAGCTTAGTGGGAGGAAATCACTAAATTATTTTTATCTACACAGTGTGGTGAGAAAGAATTACATTCTGCGAGGCCAGGCTCTGCTGGGAACAGTTTATTTCATTAGGCCAGAGTCCCACAGTTGGATCAAGCCGTGGCTCTGCACAGGTCGTTTGTCGGTCTGTATCTGGGACCCCACAACTCACCAGCTTTGATGGGCACTGAGGGTTGGCGAGATATCTGCACCCCCAGCACAGCCCATCCCACGGCCACCACCGGGTGCCCCAGCCCCAAAGGGATGCCAGCAGCAGGCCCAGTATCCCTGAGCAGGAACTGGCCGCATTTGGAAACTCTCCAGAGAGCTTGTGTTGTTTCTTTTTCCTTCCTTATAACAGGCAAAGAAGTGGAGCACTCAGAATTAAGTAGTCAGTAGCCTGTCATGAAAAACCAACTATGATACACTTAGGCTTAAAAAATTGTTGGCCCACTCTTGCCTTCCTGGGGCCTGGCTGATTGATTCCTGATCTCTCCGTCTGTGATCTGACCCACTCTGAGTGCTTGTCGTGTGCCAGCGCTGAGAGACAGAGGTCCCGACCTGGGCCCTGATGGCGTAGTGGGGGGGTCAAGTCCCAGGATTGTCACAGGCTGAGTGCCAGGCATCAGCAAGGAAGTGAGCTCTGTGCATCCCCAAAGCATGGAGGGGGATTCGTGGGAGACGAGCAGGGAGGACAGCATGGCAGGGATCACGTGTGCTGATGTGCAAACCAGGGCAGTTACCTGCAGTGAGGGGTGAAAGGATGGACAGGGATTCCAGAGAAGAGCGCTGCACCCCAAGTCATAGAATCGTGGAAGGAAAGGCTCTTAGTCGCCCAGGTGGCGGCAGGAGACGAGGGTATCCAAATAAGGCTGTGTGCCTGGTGCCCTGGAGACAGGAGCTGCGACAGATTCCTGGGAACCAAGTCTTCTGAGCTCAAAGACCGCTAGACATTCTCCCAGGCCACACGTCACTGCAAATAAGGAACCTGAAAGCTGGCTTCTGTGTCCAGTGTCCATCTCGTTCCCCCACCCACATACAAATGTTTTTCATAAACCACGATGATGTGACGAAGAGATGTGTGTGGTCAGTAAGTGTTGTGGCATAAGGAGAGACAAGAATCAATGCAATAATGAAAATTATCATTTTCCACAAAACCGAGTTTTTGCCAGTTCTAGGCAGCCTGACACTAGAAAGCACACTGAGGTCTGAAGTCAGATCTGAGTTTAAGTCCTAGCTGAAGGTTTACATTGCCTGGCTGTAGTTCTGAGTTCAAGTCCTAGCTGATCTGAGTTCAAGTCCTAGCTGAAGGTTTACACTGCCTGGGCCTTGGGCTCTGACCATGGGATGATTATATCAATCTCATTATTGTGAGGACAAAACCTTAGGATTCCAGTGGTTTCCATTCCTAGCTTTATGTGTATTGCTTTTTTTAAGGTGCTAACTTAATGCAGGATGAGCAATAGGTTGTGGTCCATAAGAACCAGTTATCATTAACAGAATAAAAAACCAACAGCAGTTCATCAATTAGATGCTAGAAGTGATGAAATTGTCAGACATTGATTTTATCATGTGACAGACACACGTTGCGCACTGTCTTGAGGCTTTGGGGGCTAGAGTCATGAGCAATAGGTTCATCATCCAGTGGAGAAGAAACCGCTCTCCGGGTCCCTTCCTGAAACTTGCTAACTTCATTCACGCAGCCGCATGTTGCTGGGGTCTGCGCTATGGTGCCTGTGGCCTGGGCAGCTCTCTGGATCCTCTTGGCTGAGAACAGTTGCCAGTGTAGAAGGCTAAACAGGCTTCCCACACCCCAGCCGACTCTGCAGATGGAGACCGTGTTCTGTCACAGACACAGGCATTATCAAACAAATATTTACCAGCAAGCAGAGAGACAAAACCAGTGATCCAGCCTGTTCTGTCAGCTCAATGGAGGCCTGGCCATCTCTTCTTTGAGGTGCTGCAACCATGGTTTGCACAGAAGGTCACTTGAGGCCACTGCAGGAAGATGCCAGAGTCGGGGCTATTTCCCCGGATTAGCGTGATGCGTTCATAAACATTCCTGACTCGGGCTGGACCCAACGCAGCCTCCAGTGCCGTCCCTCAAAGCAAACAGCCAGGCCCTGCTGGGTTCCAACCCCCTCTCCACACAAGGGTGGAGGCCACATAGCTTAACTATCTTTCATTTCACCAATAAAACCGCATTTCTGGCATTCATTATACTCCATCGCAAGCGTCACCTATAATATCCATTTTTTGAGTTTAGCATTGTTGGTCAAAATACACATGGCAGAAAAACTTAAAGAAGTCAGTGTTGGCAGGTGGCCCTGTTTGATGAATATCAGTTGCCCAATTTAGACTTTGTATTCCTGATAGCACAGGAGTGGATGACCCCAAGAGGGAACCCTAGCCCACTGGCCCAGACAGAGTAGAGCACAAGTTATACTCACTTTGTATCACTTTTGTCTGTCTCTAATTTTCATACTCAGATTTTGTTTGTTTGCTTGTTTGTTTGTTTTGGTCTTTTTGAGCCAGGGTCTCGCTATGCTGTTCAGGCTGGCCTTGAGCTCACTTTTAGTCCAGGCTGGTCTCGAACTCGCAAAGATCCTCCTGCCTCAGCCTCCCCAGTGCTGTAATTACAGGCGTGAGCACTATGCCCAGCCTATACTCTGATATTTTAATATAAACTCTTAGCATTGAAACCCTATTCCATTTCTCTTTCCTACTCAAAAGGTGTGTGTGTGTGTGTGTGTGTGTGTGTGTGTATCTGAAGGCCTCCTTTGCCTGGAAGAGTAACAATTTATGCCTATTTCCTGACACATCCACTTAGCATCCCCTTTTGCTTCCAAAGGTATCTAGTTCAAGAAATTCATAGTTTCTCTTTATAGACAGAATACAGTGGCCCAGGATCCAGAGAACAAACCCAGGAAATTAAGTTTGGATCCTGTCTCTTAATAGTGCCCACCTGGGTGAGCTTGGCTGTGTGCGCCCTCCCCCCATAAATCCTGGCTTTCTCCTGTGCACTGGGCATATCCTTGCTGGCCAGCCTGCCCTCCCTCCCTAGATGGCTTTCAGTGAGATAGAGTTATCTCATGAACGTGAATGAACTCTGTAAAGAGAACAGAAGAACTCAAGTTAGACATTATTCCTGTCCTTAAACTTATCTTGGTTTATGCGTAACTGGACTCTAGCTAGGAGAAAACTACCTGCAGAATATACACCACATGAGCTTTTGGACTTGTGCTGTAAACTAGAAAGGCCTGTGATCAGCTTCTGCCAAAGACTAACCAGTGAAGCCATCTGCCTGGAGTTTATGTGGCTCCTTAAATTGACAGAGAAAGGAAAGCGCGACAAGTAAAACCAGAAGCCAGGCCTTTGCCTTGAAATGCATGAGGATAAACCATGTCCAAATGCCCAGTTTACCTCTCTACATATAAGAACTCCTGACAGTTTGCTAAGACATAAAGGTGGGGTGGCATGCAAAGAAGAGTGGTGGCCTCCACAGAAGTGCCACTTGGCATAATAATGCAGAATTCTATTTTCTCAGTGTAATCATTGCTTTTGTTCTTCTGATCAAAGGAGGGCCCAGCATGTCATGCATCCTGAATATATACAGGCTGTCAGTTAAGTTTTAAAAAATTAAAATGTGAAGAAAAATTATCAAGCAGATTAAAAAATAGGTTTAAGAAGAATGTATTGCAGGGCCAGAGATTTAGCTCAGTGGCACAAGCACCTGTCTGGCAAAGTGCAAGGTCATGAGTTCAATCCCCAGTACCAAAATAATAATAATAATGTATTGCAAAAACTCAGAATTTCAGAAAATCAGCCTGGTGTAGTGGTACACGCCAGTAATCTCAGCACTGGGGAGGCTGAGGCAAGAGGATTGCTGTGAGTTCGAGGCTAGCCTGGGCTGCAAAGTAAGTTCAAGACCAGCCTGAACTGCATAGTGAAACCCTGTCTCAAAACAACAGGAAGGAGGGAAGGAAGGAAGGAAGGAAGGAAGGAAGGAAGGAAGGAAGGAAGGAAATTCAACTTTTAAAAAAGGTTTCAGAAAATCTAAAAAGTAAAAGTAAATATTCCAGTGTAAAAACTTTTTTGTATGGGTATGTATCTGTATGTTGTACTCTCGATACATATTTTATACTTTCGAAAGTAAAAATGGAGAAAGACGAGTGTGGTAGAACATCCTGTAATACCAGCACTCAGGAGGGTGAGGCAGGAGGATTTTTATAAGTTCAAGACCAGCCCTGGCTATGAAATAAGCTCAAGACCAGCCTGTACTACATAGTGAGACCCTGTCTTTTAAAAAAAGGAATATTATTACTATAGTCATTGCCTTAAAATTTGCTCTTTTTTCCCATCTAAAATTATTGTGGACACAGTTCAGTAAATAGAGATCCACATCTTTCTACCAGCTTCCCAGAATTCCTGTGAATAGACGTGCCAATAATTGATTGTTTATTTAGTTAGGTTGTATACACCCCTTTTGCTGTAATCTAAAATAAGCAGCATAAGACATCTACCACATGCACTTGATACACTTTTGAAAGTGCTACAGAATCCCATATATTAATTAGTTTGCCTTTTTGCATTTCGGTGGAAGGGTTTATGACAGTTGAAGTGTAGACGAGGAAGAGCTATAAATAACAGGCAAAGGGCAGCCTGGCCGCAGAGCCAAGACCTGCACCTTTTTAGGCCAAATGGCTTCAAGAATAGCTTCTCACACCCAGGAGTCCTGATATGGTCATCATGGAGCAGCATTGCTGCCAGGAGCCTTGTCATTTTATAGCCTAACCAGCCAGGGCCCAATCATCCGTTCAAAAACAGCAACTCTCATGGAGCGGAGCAGGTGTTCTCAGGTAGTGCATTCAGAACTCCTCAGTGTCAGGATCTCTGCCCCGGGGAATCCAGCCAAGAGCCCAGGGCAGCTTGGAGCAGCGTCTCAGCTCCACACCACAGCCAGGGGCACCTTCGGGCTCATTGAGAAACAGTCTGTGCTTGGCCCTACCTCGTGGCACTAGCAGGCTTGACGGCCTTGTTTCGAAGTGGGGACATTAGGACTCGAAGGAGAAAGGTGTCCGGGCATGCACTGACCACAGGACTATTGAAGGCAAGGACGGAAGGTGGAGGGAGCAGCTGAGGGCCAGGTGTGTGCCAGGCCAGCCAGCCCTCAACCCTTCCTCGGCTCTGCAGACCGCAGGCCCCTCCCTCCTCTCCACGGTATGGGGCAGCCAATGGAGCGAGTCCTGACCAAGACTTTAAACAATGCGATGAGATGGGCAGGGAAGGGAAAGGACTGGGAGGCAGGGAGGAGGCCAGAGTGCTTTCTAGTGAGTAAAGATAAGCGCTGTTCTTTGGGACTTTTGTCTCCTTAACTAGGTTCAGGGTATTTTTTTTTATTTTATTTTATTTTAATGTAGTGATCCAGGCTGACTTCGAACTTACAAATCTTTGGCCTCAGCCTTCTGAGTGTTAGGGTTACCAGCGTGCACCACCACTCCTGACTAAAATTCATTTCTTAAGGTGGGTCCTCAAGAAGTTCAGAGACTACAGTTGTAAGCTTGAAGTCATCACAGATTTACTTACAGCAATGAACGCTCTTACCAACCACCTTGGGGTATCACAACACACCACAAAAAAGGATCAAATAATGTTGGAAGCACAGTTGCCCTTCACTATCCTTGGGGGTTAGGTCCAGGACAGCACCACACCAGGATTCCAGAATCCACGGGTACCCACATCCCTGACCCTAAATGGTACTCTTGGGAGACTGAGGCTGAGACTCAGTGCTAGAGCACTTCGCTAGCATCTGCCAGGCTGAGCTTGAGCCCCAGCAAGGCAAAAACAGCAACAACAAATGTCATTGTATTTGCATAACCAGCCCATGTCCTTCCATATTCTTTAAATCATCAGTAGATTAATTATAATACCTAACGCAACCTAAGTGCTCTGTAAATGTGTTTGTAGTTGTTATGCTGCTCTGTTTAGGGAATAATAACCAAAAGAGTCTATGTGTGTTCAAGACAGACAATCTTCCTTCCAGATATTTTCCATCCATTGGTGGTTGAACCGATGAATGTGGAACCCTCAAAACACAGTCCAGTGGAATGAAGATCTTTTGGAAAAATTCCTGTTATACAGTGGCTTAAAGTCTCTCTCTCTCTCTCTCTCTCTCTCTCTCTCTCTCTCTCTCTCTCTCTGTGTGTGTGTGTGTGTGTGTGTGTGTGTGTGTGTGTGTGTGTGTCTGGGGCTTGAGCCCAGGACCTTTGCCCCATCCCTCTTTACTTTTTTGCTTGTTTAGAGCCAGGTTCTCACTAAGTTGCTATATTGTTCAAGCCAGGCTGAGTTGAACTTAATGGATCCTCCTTCCTCAGCCTCTGCGAACACCAAGAGCACAGGTGTGCGTCACTGCGCCCAGCAACTTCAGCTCTTTAAAAAGTTGGCATTATGAGTTTGAGGTGGAATGGCTCCCCATCTTTTCCCTAACTTGAACCACAAACAACTTTATACAAAAGCTCTGAAGTCAGCCAGGCGTGGTGCATGCCTGTAATTCTAGTACTCCAGAGGCTGAGGCAGAAGGATTCCAGCAAATTCCAGGCCAGCTGGGGCTACACAGCAAGACCCTGTTTCAAAAACAAAACAAAACAACTAAAGTTGCTGCATATTTAATATAAAAATATCCACTTTCCAGATATACCTAGTAAGGGATACATATATCTTTGTAATTCAATTAAGGGAGACTTTATTCATTCATTTGAAATGTATTAAAAGCACACAGCAAGCTTTCTGGGCTCTGGCAGGCATTGCCCTAAGAGGATAGCTGAGATCCAGAACTGGCCCTCCGGAGATCACTCTGGTGGCCTAGACTTCAGTCACCCGGTATTTATTGCCCCCTCTGTCAAGTGATTTTTCCAGCTGGAGCCCAATACTGACTAAGACTGCTTGAAATTGGCGCTGTGCTAAGATACCTAGAGTGCGTGGCCCCATCTGTGCGGCGCTAATCCTTCGATGTTGGCTGCAGTGTCTTGCTGTGGGTCCGCATGGCAGAGGATTAAGCTAAAAGCTCCTCTTGGGGATGATAATGCAGAGTGTGGCGTAGCCCTGTGCATCCTGGGTGCAGAGCCGAGGTACAGACCCAGGCCGAGCGCACCAGGGCCAGGCTGCCAGCAGGCACACTTTGCTTTCCCGTCTCCTCCTGCCCCATTTCTGATCGGCTTTCTATGTATCCAGACCTTGTAGAAAAACCTGTGCTGTCCTGACCCGCCTCCTCTGTGTGTGCACTGATATGGCTCTCCTCAGCGTATATGCCCAACCACGGTGCCAGGCCACAAGTACCCTGGTCCCCAGCATCTGATGTATCAGGCTTCCCCAGGGTCCCCAGACCCCTGCTCTGCCCACAGCAGCGAGGCAACGCTTCTCTGTCCTACAGCAGCACAGCATTCATCCAGCGCGCCAGCCCATGTGTCTGTGCCACTCTGCATTAGCCCTACTCTTACCCACTTGGTATTACAAGTGTGTTAGCCCAGGCCGTGTGGATTTTTGGTTTTCATTTTAAATAGCTTGCCCTGTCTTCCCTAAATATACCAGTGCTTGTTGAAGGGTGTGCCCCACTTTTTTGGTTTTTCAAAAATGGTCTCTATGCTCAGAAGAATCATAAATTACCTGGAAATATTCTGCCCACTTTGTATCTTGTGAGCAAACAGGTTTCCCTGCCAGGACTTCTGAGGTATCCAGTGTTCATAGTTTTCCAGGCAGTGTGGATGCAAATGTCATGTGGTTACCAAAACAACCTCAAATAACCCCCTTCAGGGTGAGCAGGAGGCCCCACGTAGACATCCCACCCAGCCACAGAGCTTCTTTGCACAACTGGCACAGTAAGATATGACCAGTCTTTGGGATCTAGGCTACCTTCGCTATGACGCTCGGTGTCCAGTCTGTCCTGACCCCCAGCCAGCTTCCCTGGCCTTTTGTTCTTTGGTGTCTGGGGTTGTGTCTCCAGGGATAGGCAGGTTTGAAGAGGATGACAAAACATTCTAGAACTTTCTAATCACAACTCCTACCCGGTTTCCCTCCTGCATGACATTCAGTATCCCTGGCCCTGGCCCTAATGTTACGAGCTGAAGAACCCTGGGAAGCTCCTTCCCAGGTTCTTGGTGTCCAAAAAATTGGGCACAACACACAGAAAAGGCAGCAGAAGTGTTCATTTATCAAAGGCAGAAGTAGCTCTGCAGAGTGAGAGGAGGCCAGTTCAAGGCTCACCACTGCCCCTAGCATAAGGGGAAGGGGTCTTTTGTACCCAAAATTCCCAAGTTTTTTCTCTTTTATGCAAATAAGCCATTGGGTCAGACAGTTGTCCTATGAAATAGTCACATGACATCATACTCTGTATAAACTGTCCCATCAAAATACTCATGTGGCTTTCCATTGCATGTACATGGTGGATCCAGAATAGTATCTTTTGATTGGCTCTGCCCACATGTGCAAATGAAGGGTTGAAAAGAACATCTTCTAATTGGTCCTGCAAACAGCGCTAGATTCACATGGATGGATTGAAAATAGCAAGTTTCTGACTGGTCCAAAACAGCACTTTTCTGATTGGCCCAAAATAGCACTTTTCTGATTGGTTGTATATATAGAGATGATGGTGTCACTGTATTTAGAGTGTCCCTCTCCCTAGGAGTGTCCCTCACCATGTCACTCAGACTTACTGAGTCTTCAGTTCCTGGTAGTTTACCCCTACAAACCTCATGGCCATCCATAATAACTCACTTGTATATCCCCTCGGAGAAAATGGCCAAACCCTGCAGTGACCCCACTTAAATACATCAAATAATAGTAATGTCACCTCTGCTTAAGCAGTGGCTCCAAGTGGGAGCCTTTGTGGGATTCCCATATTTTAACTGGCAGAAGAATTCAGCAGAGACGTAACTTTGAAACACATGTTGAAGAGGTTCCCACACTGTATGCTGCCACGTTTCCTCTGCGTGCAGGACCTCACACCTTGCACACACAGGCCTCTAATGCACAGCTCTGCAGGTGTGCTGCCACTTGGCTGTCACCTCCTTGGACCAGGGCTGGCAGGGAGCCATGCGTTGTCATGAGGTGACTGATCAAGTCAAAGCAAACCAGGATTCAGATTGGGTGGAGAGGTTGTTTTCCTTGGAATAGTAGCTCTGGAGCGCAGACAAACTGCTCCAGAAAAGGCCTGCAGACCCAAAAGGTTGAGAAAATCAAAGGAGACCTTGTGCTTTTAAAACCAAACCACCTTATTGATCTTTTTAGTTCTGACAGTCTGTTTTCTGGAAGCAATGGAGGCAAGCAAAGCAGGAGCCACTTACGGTCTGCTGTGTAGCTCTGGCCAGAGCTTGTGAGCTCTTGGAATCTCAGTTTAAGTGTCTGTGAAGATGGAAATAATAACCCACACCACGTTTAAAGGGCATTGTGAGGGCTGGGGTGTAACTCAGTGTGGAGCAGGTACTTAGCATGAGCAAGGCCCTGGGTTTCATCCCTAGCACCAGGAGAGGGGAGAAAAAAAGGGTTGGAAAAGAACTGGACATCAGAACGTGTTTCTGGGTGTGTGGCCCTGGGAAAGTCCTAGGTTCCTCTGTTACTCTGTTTTCCTCATTTGTAAGATGGGGTGACTACAGTAGCCCTTCACATCCCCCGCAAACCATATTTTGAGGATCTGATAATAGGACATGCAAGGAGACCTGAAAACAGTGGAGCTCTAAGTGACAGGCTGGACTCCCAAGTTCTGGGGCCACTTGAATGAGTCAGTTGTCAACCCTGAGTCCAAGGTTGGTTGGAAACCTCACTTCTGGTGATATGGGACCCCCAAATGATACGGGGAAGTAGAGTATAACTCCCAACCTGTTAGATGTCCAATATTCCGAGTTTGTGTTCCCCAATATGGAAGAATGAATTCTGACGAACACAGAAGTTATGAGGAGGAAATTTTATTGAGGGAGAGACAACTTGTAAGAGACAGGAGGGGACCCAGAAAGCTTTACAGAGGAGGTTTTAGCGAGCAAAGTCACGAGCTGGCTACAACGTGGGACAAAATTATGATCAACCATAAGATCACAAGTATAGCCACTTAGGTAATGTTGATCCAACATGGAAGCAAATCGTGTAGCAGTGTCTATGAAAGAACAAGGATCTTTTTTTTTTTTTTTTTGGAAGAAATGAGTCAGGAAGTCCTGGTTCCCCACCCAAGTGGTTGATGCCTGTTTAGAATATTGATCATTTTTGTTGCTTATCCCTCGGGGCTGGGAGATATGTAGGCATAGTCATTCCATTTTTATCTTGAGGCCTGGCCTTCAACAACTGTGCCTCCAGCCATAGTTGTGTTTTTATCTGTTCTTATCTGTTCTTATCTTCTGAGTTGACTCCCTCCAAGGTTTAGCCCTGTAATACTTTTACCTAACTTAGCTGTTTGTAATGCCGGGGTTGAGTCTCTGCCTCCACCCTCTTCTCCCACCCCAACTGCTTCCTCCTAGGCTATGTCCTCTTCCTTGAGGCTCTCAGGTGGCTTTTTGTCCCCTCCTGTGGCAGCCGCTGCACTGCAGCTAGCTACTGCAGGTAGCTATAATTCCCATTACAGTGAACAGTCTCTAAACAACTGAAATGTGAGCCGCCCTGGGAAGAAAGGGACAACCACCTTAGGGCTCGCTTTGTGACCCCAGAACCAGAAGGATGCATTTACTTCCCACAAGAACATGAATCTGGCCCATGGTTACGGTTGTTTGTTTGTTTGCTTGTTTTTAGCGGCAGGAGTGGAGATAGAACCTGGAATTTGCATTGAGATTTGCATTGCTGGATCTCCAGCTCTTTTTTTGGAGGCATGGGGAAAGGGGATAGTCTCACTAAATCACTAAGTTGCCCAGGCTGGGCTCGAACTTGCAATCCTGCTTCAGCCTCTACAGATACTGCACCTGGTTTACAGTAGCCTTTACAACCTGTTTCTCTTTGCTCACCTCCTACACCTGTTTGGAGTAGAGGAGGGACACGATTGGTAAGTAGGTGGATGGATAGATAGGTAAGAGGTAAGATAGTTAAAGGAAAGATATGGGAGGGTGTTAGATTTAAGTCCACTCTGTCATTTAAAATACCCCACTCTTACCCTAATGCTTTAGGAATCCAGTTGTCTCACGTCTGGGTAACGCTAAAATTTAATCTGTGTAATTGTCTTGGCCCTAAAAGTCAGTATTATTTGATGCCTTCTGGAGAAGAAACTGAAAAACCTGCTGAGTGATTTCAGGATTCCTTTTTGTCTATTCACTGCCTCAGTCAGGCTAGATAGACCCCAATTCCCCTCACTGAGCAGGGAGGGCACAGCCATCCCACGGTCACTGTGCCCTGCCCCCAGGGCAGTGCCCTGTGACTTCCTGTGTGTGTCAATGGCCTTGTCGCAAGCAGCAGGGAACTGAGACTGTCCCTTGCATGCGTCTGGAGAAAATATTCATTCAGCTTATCCCTTGCTTTCTCCTGAGGGACAGAGCACTCGCAGAGTCCAACACCACTGCTGTCACCCCCAGATGTGCACCCAGACCTTGGCATTTGCAGAATCTCTTTAAGTCACTCTCCAGTAAAAGATGCTTGGAGGAAGCACCCAGTTCCTTCTGCTAATAACCGCAGGGTGTCATGTGACACCACCCCTCCCCCCCACTGTTTCTCGACACCGAAAAAACCAACCACCCACCCACCCCACCGATAAAGTCTAAAGTCGTCCGGTCGCTTGACGTCTGTCTTTTATCTGCCAACCTCTACACTTCCTTCAAGGTGGTAATCTTGTGCTTTTGTTACTTAAGTGCTTTTTCTCTTTTTATTTCTAATCCTTACCCAGTTGCTTTGGGGCTTGCATAAACAGTTAACAAAACAGTCGCACGAGGCAGCCGTTTCGCTTTCTGGGCTTGTTGTTCTTGGCATGGGGCAAGTTCTGTGAACTTCTGGTGTCCAACTGGTAGGACCTGAAACTGTTTAACAAGTGCCTGTAGTCAAAACAGTTGGTGTATGCGAGCGAACAGGGTAGCTGGCATGGGCTGCCGCTGGTCAGCCATCGGGTCTCCCGCCGTGCAGGATTCAGAGTCACATTTTGGGGCTGGGCTTTTGTTATCGTGATCTTTTTCTTTTTTTTCTTTTTCTGCAATGGCATCCGTGCTAAAGTGCGTCTCTGCAGGTTCCAAAAGTACAACATGTTTGCAGTCCTCGTAGCATCAGATGGAGTTGGCAGCCTGAGTCTCTCTGTAAGTGGTTTTAGTTTACATTGCTTCTTCTAGCAGGATGTTTTTGCATAATTTTGCTGATCCTGGGTTATTTATAGACTTTTTTGGAGAAACGGGGATGCATGAGAGTTTCTCTTCCAACTGTGGAAAGTGAAATGTGTTTCTGCCGTTACAGAGACAGCAGCGAATGTGTGTGGGCAGCACGGAGTTATTTTTTGCTCTTAAAAATTAATTTCTCCGAGAGGCCACTGGGTAACATTCGGGGGCTCACTTTCTAGCCACTGACCTCGGAGATCCTAATAATTGTTGGCGTAGGACATGGTGTTGTTTTCCCTTCATCAGTCACAAACCGAGTAAAATGAAAGTGATGATGCCATTTCCTCTGGGACGCACAGCGGCGGGGACAGCACAGTGATTGGGTATTGTTTCCAACCTCCACAGCTTGTCTGTAGTGGTCATTTAGCAACCTGCAGCCTGCCTGGGAACCAGTCAGTGGGACTCAGGGTCATAGCAGAGGGGACAGAGGAACCATGACCCTGGGAGCAATTAGAGGATTTTAAAGTTTGTCCCCACTTAAATGATGGTGATCTTGAGATGTCAATAATATTTTTCAGATGATCATCCACCACAGGATGGCCTGCCAGCCAATGCCAGACGTATGTGACATCCTAGCCTGTTGGTGGTGGTGTCTTTGGGAGGACCCTATAACGTTAGGGTGTCGAATGAAAATCAAAACAGGGCACATGTGAAAGCTCCGAGCCAGAATTAGCACTCTATAAAAGGGCTTCCCATAATATTTACTAGAACAGTTGGCTAAAAATTACTCCACTTTGCCCACTGAATGGCTGTGTAATCAAATCAGCCCTTGATAGCATACCTTGAGCACCTCCCCGCTCAGAGGCGGCTGCTCCCTGAATTTGCATGGGTAAGGAGCGCCTTCATCAGCATGAGTGTGGCGTCCCAGTCTAATGGTCCAGGAGAACCCTGGAAATGAGACACTTCATTGTGCCTTGGGTTAAATATTTTAAACCAAGCAAATGGAAAAGGAGGGAGACGAGGAGATAAACATCGTTTAGACCGTGTGGAAGGCCTGAGGAGGCAGTCTGCTTAGATCCAGATCCTTGGGTGCTACACAGATGGGTCCAACCCACCCCTAGCCCCCTGCAAATCACTGGAATGGGAATGGACAGTTGAAACAGAAATTTCCAAGGTAGTAAATGTGACCATTAGACCAAATCTCAATGCAGTGATAGCTGCTGAGTGCTGCCAAGAGCAAATTTCTTTTTCTCCTCCATGTCTCTCTCATACACATAAAAGTGTAATTTTTCTCTCCCAGCCTTGCAGAGAATAATGATGAGGCCAGCTTGCTCTGGGTGTCTGGCAGTGGTTAGTGTTGCTTTCTCGCTCCAGCCCTGAGGAGCTGGGGGAGGACAGTAGGACAGTGGGTCCCAAAGCTGGAGCTTGGCTTGCACATCAGAGCTGGGGAGCTGGGACTGAAGCTGGGACTGACCCTCAGACCTTGGCCTCCAGTCGCCCCAGCCACACTGGGCAAAGTGGCTGCATTGGGAAGTCGCAGAAACTCTTGGCTCAGATTAGATTTACTGTCCCCTTGGGCAGGGACCCTGTCTCCTCTTCCCTCGCGCAATCTACCAGGCTGGCATGGGGAGATTTGAGGCCCATCTGAAAGCCTCAGGTTTAGGGGTGCATTGGTGTGTGTGCGCACGCAGGCTCGCTGTGGTTATGGGTGCTCCCCCTCCCTGGGTAGTGACACCCCAGGCCTGTGAATGAAGAGGAGAAAGGGGACCCTGCAGGCCTTCAGGCTGGGCTGGCAGTGGAAGAGGTGGCAATCCATGTTCTCCTCCTCCTCAGACATTTGCATTTAAATGGGCCAGACTTTCCCACCCTGCCATCCTTGAGAAAGTGACAGTGTGTCACAGCTCTGTCTCCCAGAACTCTGTCTCTGCCACTCGCCCACACCCCACCCCCAGCCCCTGCAGACACCAGCCTGTCAATACCCTCCTTCCTCACTTGGATCTTCCTGCCGGCAGACACAGCTGCTGTTTGATTGCCATTGATCTGGGTGTC
Organism: Hydrochoerus hydrochaeris; assembly: GCA_004027455.1. Lineage (NCBI taxonomy): Eukaryota > Metazoa > Chordata > Mammalia > Rodentia > Hydrochaeridae > Hydrochoerus > Hydrochoerus hydrochaeris. Next base: position 189,295 of record PVLA01001326.1, read on the forward strand.
TGTCTGGCCCCTTCTCACAGTGAGCACTTGCAAGTCTCCTTCCCCTCCGACCTCAGGGCAGTGGTTCCGCCCACCTCAGTCTCCTTGGGAAGGTCACATCCCACTGGTAGGGTCTAGGGTCCCTGGGAAAGGCCAGGCTTCGCGGTAGGACCTAGAGCTGGACTGGACTCCCCACCAAAGGCAGCATGGGGCCAGAGAGTCGGGGTTTGTCCATCAAACCTTGAGAGAGTGCTGTGGCCACTTCACCTGGCCATTAGTCCACCAACTCCCAAGGTGTTTTTGTTTTTGTTTTTGTTTTCTGGAACTACAGCAGTGACGTATAGGTTAATCAGAACCTAGGAGCAGAAGAAGCCAAACAAGAGAGTGAGCTGATAGGAGGAGTTGGTGACCCCCGGACTGTGGCCTGGGTCACTCACTGTTTCAAGCCAGGTGTTTAGTCCTGCTCCAGCTTCACTCAGAGCCTCAGCCTCAGGGCTACAGGGTGGACAGGGATCAGCCCCCACCATGACCAAACAGGATGTGGCTTGGAGTTGCGATCCTGTGAGAGGTTCAGTGTCCTCTGCCCTCCAAACCATACTTTTTCCTCCCTCATATAGGGGACACTGATTTCCAGGTAAACCAGCTGTATTCATTTGCTATTACAGCGAAACAGAACAGACTGGTGACTTAAATAATCTAGAAACCGGAAGGTCAAGATGAAGGGGCCAGCGGGATCTGTTTATACCTGAGGCCTCTCCTTGGCTTACAGGTGGCCACACCCCTGCTGCCTCCTCTTCTGGTCATCTTCTGTGTCCCCTGTCCCTGGTGTCTCTTCCTCCTCTAAGGATGCTGGGCATATCCGATCCAAATGGCACTATTTTACCGCTTTTTCCAAGACTCTCTCTAACTGTGGTTGCATACTCAGGCTCTCAGGGCTAGGACTTCAGCATGCAGATTGGAGCGCACAGTTCAGCCCTAGCACCAATCAGCTAAGCCCAGCCCTGCCCCAGCTCTTTCTGGCAGCAGCGCCAGCTCCCTGCAGTAACCACCCTGCCATACAGATTGATCCATGAGTTGCTCCCCCCAGTCCTGGGTCTGTAACCCCAGGCACCATCTCTGTGTGAGTGCGTGGTCTAAGGAAGCACAGTGAAAAGGGTGGGAACATGTTTGAAGTCATAAGAAAGACTCCACAATGGCCATGGATGTCTGAGTTACCTTTCATGTGTCCTGCAATGATTCTTAGCTGACGCCACAGCCCTCCTGTCTTGAGGGAGACTGTTACAGGACCGGGGAGGGAGGGTAGCTTATGGACCAGTGAGCTCCAGAAACTATGTGGCAAGAAGGGTTCTCTGCCACCCACTGCCTCCCACCACCTTTCTGGGCAAATTCCCTGGTCTGCTAAAAGACCCTTTGGAATAAAACTCTCAGTGTCTTGCCACCAATTCGGTGTACATTTGTGCATGTAAGTGAGTGTGCACGTGCGTGTTTTCTGTCATTGGTGCTCAGTTCCCTGGAAGCTGAGAAGCCAACTGTAGCAGCCCTGAGAGGAGATCTTATTTACACCAGTTCTTGCTGCTGCTTTCCCTGGGCATGGGGGACTCCTTGCTGTGGGGTATGTGGGCCCAGGGATGGGCCAACAGGCAGCTTTTAACAGCCCTTTGCATGAGGTTCCAAGATCTTTGCTACTCTGAGGACATCTTCAGTTGAAAAAGAACAGGTTTCTAGGGCTTTGCCCCCAGAGTGTTAGCACACAGCTCTTGGAAATCACTCAGGATTCTGAGGTTCAAGTCACTAGGAAGCTAAAAGCAACCACTCCATCTTTCATCACGTGCAAGTCCGTGGCCCTGATTGCTGAGGTCCTGGTCTCGACCAGGGAGTGGTGGAGAGACTGTGTTCCTGTGGACCAAGGGCCCCCTTGCCAGCCTGGGGGACCTCCTCCCTTTCTTGCTAAGCCAGCCTCAGCATGGGTCTGAGGTGAGAGAGGGATGCTTGCTGCCAGGAGAGGCAATCAAATCCATTCTGTCATAGCAGGGCAGCTGCGCTGTGCTGACCTTCTGGCTTCTAAAGTCATCTATAGGTTCTTCATGCTCTGAGCAGGCAGGTTCCCGCTGATGGAAGTGTTATCGCAAAGTTAGATGTTACTTAGTAATACTCATAGTACGGTTCTTTTGTTTACATTACTGGGGGGCAGGTTCTGCTAACCTCAGGAATGGAGCTACCACAGGGAGAGCCAGGATTTGGGCTCCAGTACTTGGCCGCCAGGGTTCCTCTGGATTCCAGCAGCCTTGTGTCTGTACTGGGCTGTAGATAAGAGGGTAGTTAGGGAATTGGAAAACCATGTCTATTGTCAGCTTTATATTTCTCAGCAGTAACAGTAGCATTTGATTGCTCACTCTTGTGTGATGCTTGCTCTGTATTTTACACCTAGTCTCAGGACCCCAGGAAGAAAGGGCCTCTCATTAGCTCCTTTCTAGAGACACCAGGGATTTCTCGTCCAGGAAGGTGGAGAAATGGAGGACAGCAGCACTCATAGCTGGAAGGCAGGAGTTTGCTACAACCGCACCTCCAGAGCGCTGGCAGCAGGACACAGCACAGGGCACAGATCAGGTTGTCCTGGGCCTGTCCACTTCCACGTTGTAGGTGAGGACGGGGAAGGAGCGCAGCATTGATGGGTTTATGGATTTTCCATTCGGGAGGGAAGACAAGCATGTCCATGGATTGGAGTCCAGAAAGATCCCAACAGGTGAGAGCCGTAGACGGAACCCAACACGGTGACATTTTGCAGGGATACCTGTGGCTCTGTCAGCTGGGCAGCAGAATGAGTGAAATGAGGCTTAGAGGTGAGGCAGCTTCGAGAAGTAAGACATCAAGCTTTGCTGCTGTTTGTGGAGCGGGGCAGACCCCTGTGCAATTGTCCTTCCTTCTGAGCTCCAGGCTGGGTAGACGGCTGAGGCCAGGAGAGCAGGGGAAATGATGGTTTGAGCAGATTGACTCAGAAGGCTGGCTGGGGTTGTTTAGCCCAGAGAAAAGAGCTGTTTAGCCAAGTGTTCCATGGTTGGGGGGTTAAAGTGGTTCATGGTGACCCGAAAGAGCAGGAACAGGATTAGTGTAGGGGCATCATAAAGGTCTCCCTAGGGGCAGAGCTTTCTGCAGGCAGCCCCAGGGCATTGGTGAGACTAAGGCAGGCCTGGAACGTGGCTGCTGAGGGGCTGAGAGTCCCCACCTCAGGCTCTATGGCCTGGGTCCCTGGAGAGTGATGATCCCTCTGACAGCCCTGTATCAGAGATGGGAGGGCTGGAGGAGGCCAGCTGTGCCTCAGTTTCCCATCTGTGAATAGCGAGTAGAGTCTGCCTGGGCTTTGTGTGCTGTTTGTTGCTAGTTTGACTCAGCCAGACTTGATCAGATGAAGATGTTACAAGCAAGCACTCCCCTGGGCATTCTCTATCCACCTCATCAATGCATAATGGAAGGGGACCCTGCCGCAGATATTGGATGACATAAATTGGATGTAACCTCTATGTGAATGTATGGTATTAAGATTTGTCAGCACTTCTTCCCAGACCCAAATTGGCAGTGTTTGGGAGCTACTGTCTTAGAGTACCTGTTTGCTGTCTCCCAATGGTCACCTTGATTATCTGAAAAAAAAAATATTTTTTTTTCAGACAGGGTCTCACTGTGCAGTTGAGACTGGCCTTGAGTTCACTTTGTAGCCCAGGCTGGTCTCAAACTCATAATCCTCCTGCCTCAGACTCTCTCAACACCCGCCCCAGGTGTGTGTGTGGGGGGGGGGGTAACTGGGATTATAGGTGTGTACCACCACACCCAGTTTATCTTAATTTAAAAATCGTTTCATTGCTGAGTGTGGTGTAATCACAACACCCTGGGAGGTTGAAGCAAGAAAATGGCAAGTTCAAGCCCAACCTGGGCAGTTTAGGAATTTACCTAGAACTTGTCTTGGAATTTTAAAAGGGTTGTAGCTCAATGCAGATGACTGGGCTCCATCCCCAGAGCCCCACCGTCGGTGCCGCCGCCACCACCATCACCAAATGACCTCTCCGCATGGTCCCAAACAGGATTTTGAAGGTAACTCAGTTGTCTTAAACTTGATTGTACTGTTTATAGACTGTCCTGGCCCTTTCTTTCTACAGGCTTTTCATTTATCGTTAGTATTATTATTGAGGTGAAATTCATGTAACAGAAAGTTAAGCTTTTTTTCAAACAGAACAGTCAGAGGCATTTTGTACACTGACAGTGCTGCACAGCTACTTCTATCTTGTTCCAAAATGTTTCCTCACTCTGAAGTAAGACCTCGTGTCCACTAAGCAGTTTTTGTTGTTGTTGTTTTCTTTTTGAGACAGGGTTTCACTATGCCGTTCAGGCTGGCCTTGAACTCGTAGGGCTGGCCTCCAACTGATAGCAATCCTCCTGCCTCAGCCGGGATTATAGGCGTGTGCTACTACACCTGGCTAAGTCGTTACTTTCCCTTCCCCACCTCCACCCCAGCGTCCTAAATCACCAGCCAATCTGTTTTCTGTCTCTGTGGACTTGACTCTTCAGACCTTGTACATAGAGGGAATCCTGCAACGTGAATGTCCTTTTTGTGTGTGGCTTCTTTCACTGAACACAGCGTTTGGGATTCGTCCGTGTTGTAGCATATATCATGCTTCATTTTTTTTGTGGTTGAATAATATTTCATCATGTGTTATAGACCACAAGTTGGTTGGTTGGTTTTTTATCGAGTGGAGAGTCGGGTGTTTCTGCCTTTCGACTGGTGAATAGTGCTACTGTGAACTTCTGAGTACAAGGCTCTGTTTGAGTACCAGTTTCCAGTTCTTCAGGCTGAGTACCAGGAGCAGAATGACTGGGCCATGGGGTAATTCTGTTTGACTTGTCTTCATTAAAACAAGTTTTTAATTGTGGTAAAATACAATTGACATAAAAGTGAGCATCTTAACCATTTTGAATGTATAGTTCAGGAGCATTAAGTATGTTCACATTATTACAAAACCATTGCTACCACCCAGCTCCAGAACTCTTCATTCTACAAAACCCAAAACACTGTACCCGTTAGAAGTAACTTTCCAGTCTGCCTTCTGCAGGCCCTGGAAACCACCATTCCACTTTCTGTCTATCAATTTGACTCCTCTGGGTACCTCGCATGATGGATTGCAGGCCGTATTTATTGTCTTGTGATCAGCTTGTTTCACTTGGCATAATGTCCTCAAGGTTCATCCATGCTGAAGCATATGTCAGAATTCCCTTCATTGTGAAGGTGAAGGGTCCACGCGTGCAAATGCACACACACACCCCACATTGTATTTATCTATGCATCTACTGATGGATATTTGGGTTGCTTCCCTCCTCCCTGGGCTATTGTGAATAATACTGCTGTGAACTCGGGTGAACAAGTATCTCTTTGAGACCCTGCTTTCACTTCTTTGGAGTGTTTGTCCAGGAGTGGAATTGCTGGATCATACAGTAATTCTCTTTTAAATTTTTTGAGGAAGTACCGTAGTATTTTCTTTCCATAGCAACTGCACCGTTTTACATTCCCAAGCGCAGTGCACAGGATTCCGCCTTCTCCAGGTCTTCATCAGTTCTTGATGTTTGCCTTTTTTTGCTATTGTTGTCGTCCTTAGTAGTTACCTTCACGTGAATGGTATCTCCTTGTGGTTTAGATTTGCATTTCCTAATGACTAACCAGGCAGAGCACCTTTTCCCGCACTCTTGTTGCCCACGTGTAAATCTGCTTCGGAGAAATGTCTGCATCCTTCTTGCTGTTTGAGTTGGGCCATCCCTGCCTGTGTTTGTATTCAGAGTTAGGTTTCTGACCTGGCTGCTCCTCAGAAGCCAGTGTGGTGTAAACACTGCATCTTATTTCTTAAGGCACCAGTGTGCTGAGAACTTGGCCCACCTATTTACCCCACAGGCATCTGAGATGAGAGTGGGGACCAGGGCTAATGGAGGCAGGGCCAGAGCTCCCAGTCTGAGGGCCGTGTGCCATCTGTGTCCTCCAGGTCCTCCTGGAACCCTCCACAGAGGTCCTAGGAAAGCTGTCCATGTTTTCCCTGGAAAACCCTCCCAGACCATAGAGGCCTGTCCTTTTATCTGTGTTTCTTCTAAACATTGTGACACACAGCAGGCCTCTAGTGGACAGTCCCCTAGGTGGGAAGAATGTACCCAGCTGCTGGCCAAGGCTCATAGCATCTCCCTCTGCATCAGACTGTCCTCGGCCAAAGCCGTGAATGCCCAAGGAGGGCTGGGCAGCTCTCACCCTATTGTCCACTCCAAGACACTGACCAGCATGCCTCCTCCCAGCCCAAAACTGATTAACTCTCCTTAATTCTGGGAAGAAGCTCTCTGTACAAGAGCAGGAAAGGAAGCCAAAATCCAGGGGCCAAAGTCATGTCATCCATGAGTAATTCTCCCACGACAGACTCAGGCTCTGGCTTTGGTCACACTGTCAGGCTACTGCCCTGGCAGCTCCCACAGTGCCTGCCTTCCAAAGACAAGGGGCACCACTTTGCTCGTGCGATGGTCCCAGCTCCCCAAAGCCTGAAGTTCTTCTGGAGTCACACTGCTGGGCCTGGGGAAGCCGTGATCTTTAAGAGGTTTGCATCTACTTCACCTAACAAAGGCTTATGCCGCCGCTGCCGAGAGCAGGGGCTGACCCAAAGCTCATCAGGAAGTAGCCAGGTTGCACAGAACAGTGCTGGGCGCAGCCCAGGAGAGCTTCCTCTGAGAAGATACAGATGCTCCAACCCTGCAGGCCCTCTGGCTTTTTTTTTTTTTTTTTTAATTCAAGTGAAATTTATGTGACAGAAAATTAACCATTCCATGACTGCTCCCCACCCTCTGTCCCCAGTCAACCCCTCACAACCACTGCTGTGCTCCGCTTCCTCTCTCTGGGTTGCTTTGCTCTGCACACTTCATTCAGATGCAGTCGTATCTCACGCAGCCTCTGTAGACCGTCCGTAGTCTAGGTAGGAGTGGGCCACTTCCCGAAGTCTGTTGTCCTTTGCCGAGATCAGGAAAGAAATGTCCTAAGGATCCGGACGAAGAAAAAGCCCCTGTGTGAGTGCACAGTGAAAAAGGTCACAAAGCTTTTCCAGTTATTCCAGGGACCTCTCCGCTCTCTGCAGAGAATAGCCTGGGAGTTGGAGTAGACATTGCCCTTCAGGACAGGGTGGGCAGGCCCTGGGCTAGGGAGGCCAGAGGTGTCTGTGGGCCACCCGTGGTGGGTCTGCTCTCATCTCAGGCCAAGGTCACAGCAGCTCCCAGAGCCCAAGGGTGGGGGCAGAAAGGCCCCAGCCCTGCACACGACACTCACTGTCGTGAGCATTCAAGGAGTTGGCTGCTGCTGGCCACAGCTCTGGTGTGCGGTTCAGGAAAACCCAAGCTCATCTGCCAAATTCGATGCGAGCTGGCCCTTCTGGGCTTTTCTCCCTGCCTCTCCCTGGTTGCGCTGGGCATGCTCTCTTAAAGGGGAAGTGGTGCATTCTGACTGGCCAGGGCCACAGCCAGGAGCCAGGAAACATCTTGAGTGGCATGGCCCAGCATGGCCCTGGCTCAGCTCCTATCCAGACGGCAAGGCTGGCTCCCTGGGATGTGTAAGCGTGAGCACAGGACACAGGCGCCACCCAGGACGGCGTAGGGCCGGGAGCAGGGCATGGCAGAGCGAGCCTGGCAGGCCAAGCGTGCGGCGGCCCGTGGCGCCTGCAGCAAGATGAGCCCGCGCACCCGCAGCACTTTCCAGCTGTGGGCAGGAGCTGGCGCCGAGACAGGGCCGAGGCGGGCAGTGCGGACAGCAGCTGCCTGGGAAAGAGGTCAGGAGTAGGAGGCTGGGTTGGGGGCCCTTCTGGAGACACAAGCCTTGGGTTAGGGAAGGAGCAGAGTGGAAAATTTTACCATACACCTGCAAGCCAGCTGTCCTGACCCATACAAGTTGTCCCCCCCACTTCTTGGCTGCCGATGTGCAGCCCAGATGACACCTTAGAGCTGTATGTATGCTTCAGGCTGCTTTTCTTTGTTGTTTTTTATGCAAATTGTGTTATGTTGCAGGCCTTTAGTATTCAAATGATACCAACCATCTCAAAGCTAGCGAGCTGCATTTTTTCTTTTTTCCTACTCATGATAGTCCTTGGTGCAGGGTGCACATCAGGTGCCCTGAATAATAGGGGGGGTCCCAGCTGGCTCTCTAGGATGACTTGAGCTGTAAGTGGCCTGGTTTACACACACACACACACACACACACACACACACACACACGAAGTTCCTCACTAAATTCTACAAGTGAGCAGCTGACAGTAGGAAGACAGATCTATGTTACTTTTAGGCACCTTTCTGTCTTTGGTTTTTTGTTGATATGTTAGCAATGGTTGATCTTAAATCATGTAAAACGTTTTGTTTTCAGACCTTTTGCTCCTAAAGGAGGAGAGAAAGGCAAAAGGGGCGGGGGGAAAGCGTCTGTCTCTGTACGCATATGTTGACAGGGCACTGCCACACCCTACTTCAAGACAACTTCCTGTTTGCCACTGCCAACTGCCACTCCAAAGAGGACAGAAATGGTTCCGTTAGTGGCTGCTGCGGAACCACGGCAGCCTGTGGGGTGAGTGGCTCTGAGTGACACCGAGACCTGAGCAGGGAACAGAGACTTTGTACCTTTGATTGTAGGAGCCTGGGGCCCTGTGCTGTCCAAATTGGAGGTTGGTTCAGAGAGAAATAAAGCAGCAGTGGCCTCCCCCACCCCCAGCCTGTGCTCCTCAAACAATGTGTTCCTGGAGGATTCTTGTAAATGGAAAAATTTTAACTCAGGGACAGGGAGATGCTGCCAACTGCCTGCTTAGCAAAGCTACTACATGTGATTTTTTTTTTTCCATGCATTGTGCAACTCGTGTTAGGTGCCTGCTGCGGGTGGCCACCTCCGTGTGTTACCTGTCTGCCCAACACACATTTATTTAGCGGTGAGTATGCTGAGGCTCACTGGGGCAAGACCTCATGCTGAATGCCGGGGATAAGAGAGTGAGCAGGATGCTTGTTCTTGGGTGTGTCCAGGCACAGGATGCCAAAGGCCCTGACTTACAGGATGGCATTCAGTGTGTGCTAGCAGGTGACTCTGCACCCCAGGGGAACTGCCCAGCTGTGGTCTGTGATGTGGGTATGATGGTCTCCATTTTGCAGGTAAGGACATGGGCTTGAGGAGCTTAAATTACTTGCCCAAGTCCCAGATCTAGTGAGTGACAGAGCTGGGTTCTGAGCCCAGACCTTTCTGATTCCCGGGATGGTAGCGCTTGATCCATATTTCCAGTGACTTCCAAAGCTGGTGAAGCATAAAAACCACCTCAGGACTTTAAGAATTCAGGGGCCCTGGCCCTGCCATTGCAAGAGTAAAGGACTCCTTGCTCCATGGGGGTCCTAGTAGGTATGTGCAGCCAAGGTCGCTCCTTTGCTGCCCACCTCCAGAACCCCTTCCATGAAGCGGGACCACAGGCCTGAGGCAGATGGTACTGCAGGTGCCTCAGGATGGGCCTGGGAGGACCAAGCCCAGCTGACCAGGTGGTTTAGTGAGACACTGGGGATATCAGTTCATGGATCCTCTCTGCAGAGCCACCCCGGCCTGTGCCTCCCATTTTGCCCAGTGTCCAGCTGCAGCTTCCCCTTCATGCCTCTAGGGTACCATTTTCAGTAGACCCTAGTGGTTTATCCACAAGTTGGGAGCCACTAGTTTTCGCTGTATGCACAATAACTGCCATGTGACTCTTGAAGGGGGTGTGTGGTGCCTGTGAGGGTGACGCCTCAGAGAGAATTAATAGCAAACCCCACCCTGGTGGTGGTGGGGGCTGCACAATGGAGCATAGGACCATAAAGGACCTAATGGTACCTAGAGGACTGGGGTCCCAGCTGCCAGTGCAGACGGCAGGCGGGGGAGCTGTCCACTCCCCCTGGTCCTTCAGGCAGCAACTGCCTTCGAAGGGGCAGGCCCATGCCCCAACCTCTGATAGACAAGGCAGCCACCCTGGGAGTCCTCTATGATGAAGGTCCAGCAGCGGCAGAGTCCGTCTTCTCACCACTGTGATAACCAGTGCTCGTATTCCAAGCTCAGAACATGGCAGTGCCAAGGAAATGCTCAGAAACGAAACGAGCAAATGAATGAATGAGGCGTGCCTTTCACTCATCTTGTTCTCTTACGTTTGCATCTGTTTTTCCTCTTCTGCTGTTTGTGAGTTTTTGTCTTTGTCCCTGTGTGGACTTATAAAAATGGAGCCCATTAAGCAGTTCATCTTCTATCCTTTCTTCCTTTTTTTTCTTCATCCTAATATTTGTGTTAAATGTTTTTATACAGGAGGGATTAGTGTTGACATCTTCTTTGTGATATTTTCCATCTTTTTGTGGATTTGAGTTTGCTGTTTCACTGACACATTCCCTTAGATTGAGACAACTTTCATACCTGTCATTTTCAATTGTCTTATTCTAGCTCATTCAGGTCATTTGTAGTATTTTTTATTACTGTAAACAGTGCTACTGCAAGTATCTTTGAACTTTTTTTTCCCCTTTGGAGATATTTCTTTGAGGTCTGTTTTTTTTTTTTAACTAAATTACCAGATTACCAGATCAAAAGCTATAAATGCTGTTTAGTTCCTGTTATTACCACCAAGGTTTCTCTCCAGAAAGACGTAATCCCTTGAAAGTACCCCTGGCGGCACTCACGTGTGCCTGCTTCTTGCGGGTTTCCCTTCTAGCTACGCTGGGTGTCTGGGGAAGGCATCCCTGGGGGATGATGGAACTATTCCAGGCCTTGGAAAATCCCTGGGACTCCCCAGGTCTTACCCAACCTTGGCTGGGCCTGCAAATCGGCACCTTACTATGAATGACAAAGAGAGGAATGTACAAGGAAGGGGGAAGTAGAGAGGATCCTGCCACAGACCGGCCCAGGGCAGCTCTGAAGCAGCTCTGAATGAGGGAAATACTTTTTTTCCTGGGGTACAGACTCAGGGAGCATCCCAGGCCAGGACTGTGACAGAAGAGGGCCCTGGCTTTGGGGTCACTCATGCCTGGGCCTTCCTCACAGCTACAGAGGGCTGCGTAACATGGGTCTCATTTCATAATCTTGCTAAACGTCGATTTCACCATCTGTACCAAGGAGACTAACAGTACCAGACGGCTTGGTGCGGTTCGTGGGTAGATCACATGTGCCAGTGAGTGGCACAGAGCGGGCTCTCGAGAAACCCTGCTCTCTTTCCCAGCTGAATGAATGGGCATGAGGTGACCAGATGACCAAAGAACCATCCTACAACCCCCGAGGTTTTGAGGGCTGGGCAGGCACGAACAGTGTCAGCTACTGCTGACAGATCTTCCAGCTCCATGGAGCTCAGGTGACCCGGCTATAAGTGGGGGATGAAAAGGCAAAAAAACTAAAGACCGAGGACACGTCAGTCAGTGGACAGGCACTCATTCTGTGGGGAACGCCTTGCAGCTGCGTGGGGTCTGACACATTTACAGAGGCACAGAAGAGGGAGCAGGTACCCTAGAATCTCCTAAGCATGCCGAGCTCTGGAAGTGCTGGGCTCAGCTCTGTCTGCCCCCACTTTGTGCCTCAGTGCCTTGACTTCCTGTGTCCTCTCTGCCCAACCACCATGGCCTGCTACGTGGTGCCTGGCCACCATGGTAGCAAATGAGACCACAGGCCCAGATGCCTGCCTCAACTCCTCCAATAGAGCAGCCTGGTGATTTGGAGCAAATTTCTCAATTGCCTATTTCCACAGCTGCTGAGGAAGGGAATACCTGCCTTGCAAAGCAGAGGGCAGCCCACGTGATTCCTGATACCCGTGTCCCTCCCCGCCTCTCTCCCTCCAGTTCCAGTTTACTTTTGTAGAAGGCTCCTTGGAATTCAGGGTTGTCCTTTATTGACAGAGTCCGGCTGTAGCCACTGTAGAGGGAGAACCCTTTGAGGAAATGCAACTGGCTAAAGACTATTTGGAGACCTGTCCTTAGGATAGCAACAGACAGAAAGGTGGCACTGTCAAACGAGTAGGCCAGGTGCTGGCTTCTGTCCAGGTTGGCTTATGCAACCATGACAAGCAGCAGGTGACCATGGTGCTCATAGTCACTGAGGAAAGGATCAACCCCTTGAAAGCCACCTTGGAAAATTTCCAACAGATGGTCCAGCCAGCCTCACTGGATGTCTGCAGCCATGTCAGCTGTCTACAAGGCATCCATGCTGAGGTTGAAATGATCTATGTGGGGACTGGGAGAGTTCTGGATTTTTACTAAGGTGGAATTGCTGGAGACCCTGGGGGTTTTATCTGCAGAGAGGAAGGGCAGAAGGTCGTAGAGACAGCAGGGCTCCCACCGCTGACAGATTTGTAGGGTGCTGAGTGTCAGTGTCCACCCCTGCTGCTCCACTGGCCTCCAGCTGCCCTCCTGGGGAGGCACTTGCACATTGAAGGGACACATAACGGAACAGCTGGCCCTGAACCGGCAGCTGCTGAAGCCTCGGTCTGGCTCCCTGCAGTGGGAATGCAGAAGAGTAAAGGGGTTGGGGTTTTCATTTTCCCAGTGCTGGGACGGCCAGCTCTGGGACCAAGATCTCAGAACATGACATGTGGCTGCTGACCCACACCTAAAAGTTGCCAAAGCACCCGAAAGGCATGTCTTTCCTGTCTCCAGAGGGGTCAGGCCCTCCAAAATGCTCACAGGCAGCAGAGTGGGACATCTCACTCCCCAGCCCTGGGTCCCCCAAGCACCCTGTGCACAGCAGCATCTTCCAGAGTTTCACAGTGGGAGTTAACAAGGCGGCTTCACCAACACCCCCAAATCTGATGGTTCTCAGCTCTGTGACCTTGGGCAGCTGGTTGTACCTCTGAGCCTCCTGTTCTTTATCTGCAGAAATCCAGTAGAACGTTTTCTAAGGAATTAGAAGAGTGAAATGCTATAAATCAAGTATGCAATAGAGTGCTACCACGTAGAAAAGTGTTATCCAGTTGTTATTACTCCAAGCAGAGGACCAGGGGGCACCAGAGGCTGCTGATCCAAGCCCACTCACCAAAGTTGTTATTGATGTGTTTATTGGATGCTGAAATCTGCAGGGTGTTCTGATGTCAGCGTTTGTTTTTGTTCAGTAGGTGAGTGGTGCTTACATTCAACACTAGTGCAGCACCTTGGTGTGGTCTTTCTGTCCCATGGTCTGAAAAAAATGTGTAGCAAGGTTTTCACTTGGGAACTATACCTTATCTCAAAAAAAAAAAAAAAAAATCCTAAATCACTTTATAAATAAATAAATTACTTTTAAAAAAATGCCAGCTGGGCTGGGGATTTAGCTCAGTGGCATAAGCACCTGGCTGGCAAGCACGAGGTCATGAGTTCGATCCCTAGTACTAAAAAAAAATTTTTTTTAAAATGCCAGCCAAGGGCTAGGGGTTTAGTACAGTGGCATGAGCCCCTGCCTGGCAAGTGCAGGGTTGTGAGTTCAACCCCCAGTACCAAACAAAATTTTTTTTTCTTAAAAAAAAAATGCCAGCCAGTAAGAGAGTAAATAATCTACATCATTGATTGATCATTGCCTTTTAAAATAGCAAGTATATAGAATTATACACACACATAGGATAAAATTAATTGACAAAAATAACCCAAATGTTAGTTGATTACCTTCTTATTAATACAACTATGAATATTAACAAAAATTGAGAAAGTCTAGAAGGAAATGCATTTTCTCAAATTGCTCAAGTTCATAAAATATTTTAACAGTGAGTAAGAAATATACTGTTTTATAAACTCTTTTGAGCAAAGCACATGGAATTAGAATAATTTAGAGATCTGCCTAAGGCAGGCTCTTGACCAAAACACAGAAGGAAATGATTATTCCAAGGTGGGCATATCAGAATGACTGTCATATAAATCTGGAAAGCTTCACCCAAAGAAATTCCACCCTCAGCAATACCTTTTTACAAGAAATAAAGACCCTACTTCCTCCCATTCCTGGCCTGCCCACCTCTTTACCAAAAGGTAGAACTACAGGTGGATGTTCAGACTGGAGATCCACAAATGGAGTGGGAACCTGGTTACCTTACTTATTTTCTTGTTGCTGAGACAAAACATCCAGCGCTTCCAAGTTCAAGGAGGAAAGGTTTGTTTTAGCTCACAGTTTGTAGAGGTTTCAGTCCATAGTCAGGCAGCATGGCCGAGTGATGTCCCAGAGGAGAAACAGTTCATGGCAGAACAGGCAGGAGGCAGCAAGCAGCAGAGCAAGCCTGCTTTCCTTCTCTCCCTTCATATTCCATCCAGGCTAATAAATCCATTGATTAGTGCCACCCACACCAAGGTGGAGCTTCCATTATCCACCCCCAGAACTATGCTAAGTCCATGTAGTTATCACAGATCCTTAATCCTAGTATCACACACCCTAAATCCAGAAAAATCTCTAGTCTCACCTGTGAGTGCATGAGGTTTGGGAGAACATCTCGATAAACCGTAACAGAGTTCTTCCTGTAAAGTCTACTTGCTCCATCCTGCCTGGACCTGCAGTTCTAATCGTTTGCCAAAGTTGAGCTACTGCCTGAGTGGAGCCCTGACTGCTCCAACCCTATTGGTTCTAGCACTTTAAATACTAGTGGAGCCAGAGCCAGGCATGGTGGCACACACCTGTATCCCAGCACTCAGGAGGTTAAGACAGCAGGACCATTGTGAGTTCTGGGCCACAAACTGAGCCCAAGGCCAGCCTAAATTGCATAGTGAGACCCTGTCTCATGCAGACAAAAAATAAATAAATAAAATACTAATAGAACCAGGTGTGGTAGCATACCTGTAATCCCCACACTCTGGGATGCTGAGTCAGGAGGACTGTAAGTTCAAGCCCAGCCTGAGCAACTTAGTAAGAACCTATCCTAATTATTAAAACTTTAGGGGGAAAAAAAAGGGTAGAGATACAGCTCAAGGCAAAGGCCTAAAGTTCAACTCCAGTGCTAAAGCAAACCAGTTTACAGCAGTAGGGGGCAGGCTTGTTCTCATAGCTCAGGGGACCAAAATGAGGGCCTCGTGGTAAGACACCTTAACATAGAGTAATTCAATCAGAACAAGGAACATTTTCACAGGAATACCACTTCTGCCTATCTGTTGTTACATTACAAAAATCATACAGAAAACAAAAATTCACATGAAGGGCAAAAGGTTGTCTTTGGGTTTCAGCAAGTCATGTAACAAGGATTTATGGAGGTAAAATATAAAAGCTGGAAGAAAAATTTTCCATTCATTTTATTCTGTGAGTTTCTCGGGCATGGACCACAAACCAGGACTCTCCAGAAGGTGGTTTTAGAATCACTGGTCCAATCCACTCGGTCATTAGCAGCACCCTTCTTGTGGCACTTTATTCTCGGTTTAGCAAACTAAAGTTTGTTCTTGTTCAGGCTACTGAGTGGTGTTTTTGTACCCTACACCTCTACCCTTTGAGGCAACGAAGACTACAGAAAATTTTGAAACAGTAGTGATAAAAATCAGTCATTTCATTTATAGATAAAGACGTAGAAACCCAGACAGCTGAAGGGGCAAATCCCAGGCCATCTGCCTGCTGTGAGGGTGACCGGGGCTGGAGCCCAGGTCTCCTGGCTCCCAGCCCAGTGTTTTCCCTGCAGCATCCAGAAGGAGACCAGAGGGCTAGATCTTGGTTTTCAAAGCCTGTGATGGGCTGAGCACTGAGCATGTGTGCAAAGGCTACCGTGAGCCAAGGAAGAGAAATGACCCCGTATTCTGCATGGACAGCGCATGCACACTGATGGAGCCGAAACACCCAGCAACAAGAAATAGCCTCCTTTCCAGCCCACCGACTCCAATTTCATCAGAAAACTAGGCCCAGTTGCGCAGAGACAGCCTGGTAGCCGCAGTTCGAGGAGCACCTGAAACCCCAGACTCACTCTGCACGGCCAGTGTAGTCTGGCTTTGCTAAGGCCAGGGGCGCCCCGGGCAGGTCCTGCAGGGAGGAAGCCCGCACCTGCTCTGGGCTGCAGAGACAATGACACCCGCCATTCTCGCTGCTCTTTGCCTTCCATCCAGACTCCAGACTTGTGACCTCAATTCCACCCCATCAGGACATCTGCTGTAATTTCGCTTCTTTCCTCAACACCTATGAAGTGAGCACTAGTTATAGATGGGGCACAAGAGAGCTGGAGTGGAGGTAGGCTGTTAGGAGACTTTGTCCTTCCAGAGTTTGAGATGTTTTCCTTTAAATTAACTTCAGGGATCCGTGCACACCCCGAGTCCACGCTCCCCGTCTGTGCCTCGAGCGTGGGCACCCTCCTGCAAGTGTGGCCTTTGACTCCATCTGCTGAGAGAGGCTGTCACGGGGGTGTGTCAGCAGCCTGTCCCCAGTCCAAGCATGGGAGGGACTCGTGCTGGGCCACTTCCTGCCTCTCAAAGATCTTTCAGCTCTTGCGGAGGTCAGGGAGGATTTCCCGTTGGCTCAGAGTCCGGCCCTGCCCACTGCTCTGGGTGACTGCCGCTGTCCCAGTGTGTTAGGTGACACTGATATCCCTGGTATCCTCCCAAGGAAGTGGTTCTTCAGAGCCACAGGGTCCACCTGGTGTGCCATCCAGATGCACAGCATCTGCATTGGTGAAGTGGAGGGAGGGAGAGAGGGACAGAGGGCGGGAGACCTGCTTGCCTCGGAGCCCTGCTGAACTGTGTTCTTTTCCCTGCAGAGAGAAGACACGGTTCCATGTGTGGGCCTTCGCCCTCACCAGCATCTCCGGCCTCCAACCCCAGGACGGCTCTAGCACAGGTGAAGACCAAAGCCTGTGTCAGTGGCCATAGCTCTGCCAGCAGCACCTCAAAGCCATTCAAAACGCCCAAAGACAATCTCCTTACCTCCAACAGCAAGCAGCACACAGTCTTTCCTGCGAAAGGATCACGGGACAAACCATGGTGAGTGTCTGTCACTGTCTGCCACCAGTCCCTGTCAGCACCCAAAGCAGTGTTTTACGCGCTGCCTCAGTTCCTAGGCGCCGTGTCCAGGAATCCAGGGGACTGAGTAGGGGACCCAGAGTGCTGGCGTGGGAAACCTGAAGAGGAGCCGGGAACGCAGGGCCTTAGAGTGCCGGATGCTGGACAGGGGCGTTTTTCTGCTCTTGAGTGGAGTGCGTTTCTGTCTAAGAAAAGGGAAGTGGGGAGCTCTTTCTCCAGCACGGGGTCTCCTCTCAGTGGAGAGAAACACTAGTGTGAGTGATCAAGAGCGCACACAGTTCCCCCAGCACCAGGCAGCTCCCACCAGGCTCAGCCCTGTCCTGTCCCTTGTCCCCTGTCTTGTCCCTTGTGCCCTGCCCCCGGTCCCCACAGAGCAGAGGTATTTGGGAGCTGCCCACAGAGGAAGCCACGCCTGGGAGAGGGAAGGAGAGAGCCCATGTCAGGTGACTATGAGAAATCAGAAGCTTTTAACTCAGTCTTGAATCTCCATCTTTACAAAAAAATCAGGAAAGGTCCCCCATGGGATGGATGGACAGGGCCCCAACTGCACCCGCCGGCGATGGGGTTCCCAAGGGCAAAGATCCTGGCACGAGCTCTTAAGACTGGCTTGTCACAGTGCCACCAGCCTTCTCCTTCAGGCCTTGACAAGGTGGAGAGGGGACAAGTGTAGGGTCCACCTCGTTTATATGCTTGAAGGGAAACGTACCTAGGAAAGCTGTGCACCCACCAGTGGGTTTGTCTCCGTACACTAGAAATTACGATGGCTCCGTGAAGGAGCTAATTCCCCCAGATTGATGCAAGGGGCCTCTTGTGACAGAGCAGAGAGGGAGGACATGGCTGGGGAAGGCCTGGAAACTCGCACGCTTCGTTCTTCATGGGCCGCTGGGTCACAGGTCCATCATCTGGGATGTCACTGGCTAGAGAAGGCCTGGCCTGACTGTGACAGTCGGTGACGTCTGGGCAGCACGGAGCAGCGTGAGTCCCTCAGGTCCACTCTGCGTCCCCCTGCGCCATGCCCCGGGAGAGCTGGGTGTGCAGGCTGAGGCTGCGTGGGCTCTGCTGTGAGGCGAGCTCTGGACTCACCACCTCCTGCTGGGTCACCCTGGGCGAGTCATTTCATTTTGCTGTGTCTCAGTTTCCTCCCTCGTAAAACGGGGTGACTGGTGTGTCTACCCATGGGGCCATGGCGAGGACGGCAGTGGCACCGCATCCGGATCAGAGCACACATTCAAGGTGCACTTGAGGGCGCGAGAGCGCCAGACCTGGGCTAAACACTGAGAAGCCTGGTCTGCCTGAAAAGTTAGAGAAGTGGCTCTTGAGACACAGGGTGAAGACGAAAATGGAAAGGAGTAAAATAATACACTAAAGCCTGGAGATGCAGCTGATTGATAGGGCCCTGAGTTCGATGCCCAGCACTGCACACAATGACCATCAAGATATGAGGTACAAGAAATGAACTAAGGAAAACCAGCCAAGGGCCCCCACAGAAGGCCCAAAGATGAACCCTGTGTGCAAAACCAGCCAGGGGTCTCAGCTGTCCACAGCAGCACTTGGATGTGTTCTCCCGGAGGCAAACCTCCAGGAACCCCTGGGGTTTGGACAGCGCCCACGTTCAGTCCAAGAAAGAGGTGTGAAGGAGCTGGG
Source organism: Hydrochoerus hydrochaeris (assembly GCA_004027455.1). Taxonomy (NCBI): domain Eukaryota; kingdom Metazoa; phylum Chordata; class Mammalia; order Rodentia; family Hydrochaeridae; genus Hydrochoerus; species Hydrochoerus hydrochaeris. The sequence goes on from PVLA01001326.1 coordinate 207,865, forward strand.
GAGACCTGCGGGCTGGACTGAGAGCTGGGAGGACTGTGAGGAGGAAACAGCCCTTAGGGCAACAAAGACCTCGGAAACAGAGGGAAGAAGAGAGCTGAGGGGTGCTTGGGAGGGAGGGAAGGCAGGCAGGCAGGCAGGCAGGCAGGCAGGCAGGCAGGCAGGCAGGCAGGCAGGAAGGAAGGAAGGAAGGAAGGAAGGAAGGAAGGAAGGAAGGAAGGAAGGAAGGAAGGAAGGAAGGAAGGAAGGAAGGAAGGAAGGAAGGAAGGAAGGAAGGAAGGAAGGAAGGAAGGAAGGCAGGCAGGGAGGAAGGAAGACAGGAAGGAAGGCAGGGAGGAAGGAAGGCAGGGAGGAAGGAAGGCAGGAAGGAAGGGAAGAAGGAAGGAAGGGAGGAAGGAAGGCAGGGAGGGAAGGAAGGTAGGAAATTGGTTGCTTGCTTAATTCCAGACTCTGCCAGTAGCTTCCTCTGAACCTTTAAACGGGTCACTTAAGTCTCAATTTCCAGCCTTGCTATTTTGTTACCCTGAATCACAGTCCTCCCCAACACTCTTCAGGCTCTGCAGGGCCCACCGGAGAGCGAGGCCCTCCAAACCACGTATGGGACCCTCTTCAGACTGGCACAACCTAATTCAGTCCTGCTCCTTGGATTCCACCAGCTCCACCGACCCCGTGTCCCCTGGGATTTGGGCCCACAATGTCTGTCTCTCCTTTTCTCAGTTGTTTTTTGGAGACTGAACCCAAGACCTTTGCACTGAGCTACATCCCCAGACCTTTTTTATTTATTTATTTATTTTTTATTTTGAACAAGGTCTCTCTCAATTACCCAGGCTGAGCTCAGACACGAGACCCTCCTGCCCCAGCCTTCCAGAGTGCTGAGTTTACAGAGGTGTGCCGCCACGCCCAGCTTTAGCATCAGGTTTAATGAAAACCCACTGTCATATGTGCTTACTCCCTAACGAGCCCCGTGAGACACACAGGACCCATTGATGTCACACAGGTAGCTTTGTATGGATTAGCAAAGGCCTAGAAGCAGCCCTGTGCTACGTGCAAAACTGACGAGTGGTCTTCATTCCTGCCAGTCTGCTAGTGCAGTGCGGAGCCTGAACGACTGTGCCCCGCAATCTTGGGGATACAGAGTTGAACAAGACATACACAGTGTCTTAGCAAGCCTGTAAGAAGAGACATAGGTTGCCACCCAGTGTAATGTGATGGAGGTAGCAGGAAAAGGGCATGCGGCCCAGGCGGAGGCCTCAGAAGGGCCCGCAGTTCACTACACTAAGTTCAGGTGCTGCTGCACTCACCATGCAGCTTTCGGTTAGCGATGAGGAGTCACAGACGTAAGTCAAGATGTGTCTAACGCACGGAGCCCGCTGAGCAGCGGCGTAGCTTGGCCTCCCCCACCTCAGATGTGCACTCACAGCCTGCATTCGGAAAGAGCCACCCCACAACCAGTGGGGTCCGCGGTGGCCACAGGATCGTGAGCTCCCTGGCTCACTGACGCCAGGAAAGAGCACTGAGCTGCATCCGGCTAAGCCAGAGGAGAGCAGAGCTCGCAGGTCGACTCTGGGCTGAGCACCCGCCTACCAGGCACACGGCCCCGGTGCCACCGCAAACCAAACCAAACCGAGGGCACTTAGCACTGCGCGCACCTTGCTTTTTGCATCACCCTAAAACCAAAACCTTGATGTCCAAGCGCCATTGTTCACCCCGAGATCACCAGAGTATGGAGGAGGCGGGCAGAGGTGACGGGAACCGGGTTACCTGTTACATTCTGTCCTCAATCAAAAGCTTGCTCCCAAGATCTCAAAGGGCGTCACAGGCGAGGGGAGATTGTGAGAGTGCCCAAGAGGAGGCAGGACTCCTTCTCTGCAGCCTGCCCCTCCCCCCGCCAGGACCCTCACGGCTCCTGCCCATCTCGCTGGCCACTGCGTGCTCAGGGCCCTGTCTCCTTCTATCCCCACAGCGTGGGAGTTCACTGTGACCCTCAGGGGGCCTGCCAGGGGTTTAACACCCTGACTTCCTCCCTCTGGGCATCCCCTGTGGTGTCCCCTGCATGGCAGCTCCTCACCAGCTCAGCACACAGGCGCTCTGTGGGCCCACACTCATTAAACCATGGCCCATGATGTGCCAGTGAAGGGGACTGTAAAATTCCAAGCTAGCACACCTTTTTTGTGTGTGGGGGGGTAGTACTGGGAGGATTGAACCCAGGGCCTTCACACTGAGTTCACCCCTAGCCACTTTCTGTTTTTAATTTTGAGACAGAGTTTTTTCCAAGTCACTAAATTGGATTCTACCTTGACATCCTCCTACCTCAGCCTCCCAGAGTGCTGGGATTACAAGTATTCCCAGACCAGTGAACCTTTGGTAGAACAGTGAAGATTACCACTGTACAATGGAAATACAATGTATGCCACACATGAAATTTTAAGTTTTCCAGCATCCATATTGAAAAAAGTGAAAAGAAACAGGTGAAATTAATTTTAACAATACATTTTCTTTAGTCTATTGTATCCAAAATGCTATCATCTTAATACCTTACATTCTATTTTTCCCCACACTGTCTTTGAAACCCTGTGTGTGTGTGTTAGCCTTATGCCACATCTCAGTTTGGAAATACCTGACTCATTATTAGGGTTTGTAAAACCTAGAGATTGTAAGATAGATTCACACATTGAAATTGGCCTGAGAATCCTTAAACATTTTCTAATAACTGAATCAGATGCCTGTCTTTAATTTTTAATGAATTAAAATTAAAGCCTAGTGTGGTGGCTCACTTTTAGGAGGCTGAGGCAGGAGGCTCAATGCACATGCAAGGCCAGCCTAAAGGCTACACAGTGAAACCCTGTCTCAAAAACTAATTATGGCCAGGGATATAGCTCAGCAGTGTAAGCACTTGTCTGGCAAGCACAGGGTCATGAGTTCAATCCCAAGTACCAAAATACAGCCTAGAATTTCATTCCTCACTCAGCCATGGTAGCCCTACCAGAAGAACTCAGTGTACCTAAGTGGCTGGTAGTCACTCGTACAGACCTTGACATGTTTTGAGGTGACCCCTGGAACCCTGGCTCCTGGCCTCAGAGCTGTGATCACTGGGCTCCTTGGCTCCCCGGGGCTGAGGGACCCCTGCTTCTTTCTCTGCTGGCCTGGTCACTGCTGGTCATGGCAGGGACAGACGTGGCAGGTCAGGCTGCCATATGGCAAATCCCTGGCCAGCTCCTTCCCCAGGACTCCGAAGGGCCCTGCTCGACCCTTGGTGGCCCAGAAAGCTACTCGAGGCCTGCACATAAGGTCCAGGGACTTCAGCAGGGGACTCTTCCTCCATCCACACACGCAGTGCTGGACGTGGGGCTCCTGAGGTCAGGAATTCTCTGTCCTGTGGGTTAGCAGTCTGCAGTTTTGTTATTTTCTCCCTGTGCAGCTACGTAGGTTAAAAATAACTCTGCCTGCAAAGAAAAAAAGGATTCATCCCCTGCAAGCTGCTGGTAGCACCCACAGGTTTCCCAGCCTCCCCTGCCCAGCACCTGCTGCTAGGAGCTGCCCTTGGGAGAACAGAAGCCAGAGAACACTCGGCCAGCCCCCTCAGAGGCCATAACGGCAGAGGGAGGTGGGTAAGAAGAGTCTGTCCCCAGGTAAAGTCAGGAAAGATATATAGAGCCCAGTTGAGTGATGTGTGTCTGTGGTCCCAGTTACTGGGGAGGCTGAGGCAGGAGGATCACGTGAACCCAGGTGTTTAAAACAGCTTGAGCACCCTAGCAAGACAGTGTGTCAAAATAAATAAAGACAGTTCTGGCTTTCCCAGCTGCCTTGGGCTCCCACCCCGCCCAGCATGGCAGGCTGATGGGTTTCACTGCCTCGGATGCTGGGGGCTCAGGCAGCGAGGAGATGAGGTTCATCCTCCCTTGGATGGCTTGCTTATGTGCGGCGAATGCTAAACACGCTGCGCTATTAAAAATGCAGAAGACGAGCCTGCTGCCCCAGAAGGAAAATGAGCCAAAGCCAAAGCAGAATCAGCAGCCCACGCCTCTCTGCTCATCCCGAGGCATGGCGGGTGGCCGGCTGGGCCCGGGCTTGGAGATGCCAGGCGGGTCCCCCCCTAGGGAGGGCAGCCGGGGAGTCCATGGCCTCTGGAAGTCTTCCCAGCGCTTTATGGGGAAGGAAATGAGAACCGCAAGGCCTGGCAGATGCCTGCGAGAGGGACTGGCAGCTTATCTCTTCCTGCCTGGTGCTGGCTTGACCAAGGGCGGGACCCATGCTGCGCCTGGCACTCAGAAAAGCTACAGACCCTGCCACACAAGCCATGCTGGATCCCCCGATCCTGCAGCTCACCCTGGCCCCCCACCCCAATCCCCCCTCTGCAGACTCCAGCCCAGTGTGGCCCAGCTGTGTGCTGTGGGGCAGGACATAACCCTCGAATGGAACCTAGGCTTCCCTGCTGGGGCAGACATCACATGGGCAGGCCACCCCAAGAGGTGGAACAAGTGAGCCTGGGGCAGGGACCTGGCATCTGGAACTTCAGCTTGGAGTGCTGCACGCTCACTGGTCACCGCTGCGAGGACAATGGGCAGCTCCCAGAGTATACCAGAGACCCTGGGGCTCAGGAGGAGACTAGGGCCAAGGCTGGGAAAGCAGGAATACGCAATGCAGGGAGCACGCGCCCCAGGACTGGGGACCACGATCTTTCATGCTTGCAGCACGTTATGATTTTCAGACACTTGCACAGCCCCATCCCTGTGGGTGCCCCAAGTCTACTCTACGATGAAGGTGAGAAAGCAGAGCCCCCAGAGATGAAGTGACCCCCAGATTTCAAGCACAGCCAGACAGCAGCAGGACTGAGTCCTGATTCCCCGTCTCCTGCTTCCAGGGCTGTAACGCGGAGCACTGATCTGATGGAGACCCCCAGCCCAAGCCCGCCACTCTGCCTTTCAAGCTACCAAGGACCTGGGGCTGCTGTGCCTCCCGTTTGTCAGCTGTCGGATGGGGGAGGGGTGGTTAAACAGATCGTTCTCTGTGAGTGCGGGGCAGGTGCCCCGTGGGGCAGCCGTGACCTTGCCTCTCGCCTTCATCGTGCTTTGTCCCTCCTGCCAGGACAAGGGCCAGCTGCAGGCCCATCCTCCCCCAAAGCCTTTGCTCTTCCCAGGAGTTGGTGGAGAGCAGGTCAGGTTCTATTGTGTTACCATGATGTCACCTTTGCTGAGAACATAAATTCATTCGTCAAAGGTTGATGGAGCCCTTTCCCAGTGCCAGACAACACACATGCTGCCAGGGTGACACGGACACTAGGACAGGGCTCCTGTCCTCAGGTGGCTAGTGACCTGGTCAGTACACAGAGCACAGAAGTAAACCCCTGTCACTGGATGGCAGAGCTCCTGGAAAGGACAGCAGGGAAGACAGATGGGGACATCCAAGGGAGGCGCTGAGCCAGGTGGAAACCAAAGGGGTCCAGCAGGGCAGCAGGCAAAGCAGCAGGGGTGGGGTGGGCCAGGCCTCTCAGGCTTAGGACAGAGTGGGATTTTTGTACTGGGTAGCGCCGTGCCACCCATGTGGGGAAGCATTCACCAAGGCCCAGGAAGGCGGTGCCAAGGCCTGCAAGAGTGGTACAGCAAGGGGCCTTTTCCATGGCTGATTCAGCAGTAGACTTGAGCATACTCAGGAGGCTGAGGCAGGAGGATCACTGTGAGGCCAGCCTTGAACCACATTAGGAGACCCTGTCTCAACAAAACGAAACAAAACAAAAACGTAGACTTCAGTCAATCAGACTTTTGGGTGATTGAAAACTCAGAGACTAGCCAAGCTGGATGGTGATGCTGTGCACAGAATTTTTTAAAAAATACGTAGTCAGCGACAGTATTTCCTGAGTCCGCTGTGGGTCAGTGGTGGAGACTAAACCCCGGAAGGTTTTTAAACAGTGTGCTTTGTTTTCGGGCTAGAGGTGATTGTGCTGCAGTGCTGCCTGCCAGGGCTTGGATTCCAACACTAAGGAGGGAAAAATAGGGCAAGAGACCCCAGAGAGAGGGAAAGTGCTCCCCAGAGCTGCTCCTCCGAAGGAAACAGCAGCAGCTGGGGTACTGATGGCACCAGAGGCACTTGGTCACTTCCTCCCTCCCTGGTATGCCCAGCACCACTTCTTGATGGCTGGGTTGAGACCCCAGGGCTTACTTAGGAAGCCCTGTCTTTTCTCTAAATACTGGGCCCAGGGGCTGCCCTGCAGACAGGGCCCCTGTGACTGAAGCCGTGGGAGCAGTGACCCCTGGTGGCTGCAGAGGGGAGCGCACCCAGTTGCCCTCCCTCCGGAATCTGCTTGCTGATGGCTCCCTCCCACATGCTTGCTGGTGGCTCCCTCCCTGGCTGTGATACCATCTCTGCTCTGATGTCCCTTTAAACTGTGCAGCGTACTGTTCTCAGTCGTGGAGAAAGGCATCACGCTGCTGGGGTTGCGTCTGCCTGGGGGTGTCCTTCGAGCCTTCTTAAACCCCAGCCTGGGGCCACACTACTGCAGGTACAGCTGGCCCCAAGGCAGCCTGGGGAGCATCATATGACCTCCCCCCTGCGGGCCCACTGCCCTTCCTCGCCTTTCCCTCTTTGCTAGCGGGCCTCTTTGGTTCTCCAGGAATGGCTTGGGGACAGTGAGCATCCCTCACTCTCCCGGTGCATTTGGAGACCACCTTCTGAGCTCTGGGCCCTGGGAGGCTCTGTGCAGCTCAGGAGAGGCTCACACCAGCAGAGAGGATGGACTTGGGCCTCCTGCACCCGCCCCAGGCAGCAGGGGCCCCTGTGGGCTGCGGGACTGAGGGGACGGCAGGCTGAGGCGGGGCTGGGGTTCCGTCTCACGCTTCCCGCAGGATGCAGGCTGGTGTGCGCTTTCGCCGCCAGCCCAGGCTTGGCAGGGTCTGGTGATGAGAAGCAGCTGAGACACTGAAGCCAGGCTGAGGAGTCCTAGAAAGGCATCGGCACGTCAGGAAAGGCTCCTCTTGGCTGTTTCTTCTCGGTGACCCCAGCAGTGGCCCTGATCTGTGAGTGGGTGTGGAAGCCACCCATGCCTGCCCACCTGCTGCCACCACCCCCTCTCACCTTGTCTGCCTCTCCCAGGGGGTCCCTTTTGTGAGGCATGAGAAGACAAAGTGCACAGAAGGCTTCTGATGGTGACTGTGGCCTCTACCCCAGTTGTGTACACCCAGAAGCATTAGGGTCGCTGGGGAGAATGGACAGTGTGGTCTTATCTCCTTCTTTGGTTTGTTACAATTATTGCATTTATTACTTCATTTACTCTTTTTGTATATCATTATCTTCATTTTACTGATAGGGAAACTGAGGCACGGTGCTATCCTAGAATGAGTCAGGCGGAACACCCCTTACGGGTATGGACTGTGTGACCTATGTGGCTACCCCATCTAACTCTTATCCTAAATTCTCTTGGAACTACTTCTACATTCACTCTGACAAATACTTTAAGTCAACTGGGGTGGAGGGTGGAGATTCATTTGGGTTTGTGTTTTTAGAGGCCTTAGTCCATGGTTGGCTGGCCCCCTTGTTGTGGTGGGAGGGTGGGAGTGAGCACGGCCACCCCCATCCTGGCTGTCAGGAAGCAGAGAGATCAAGGAAGAGCCTGAGGGGGAGGGGAGGGCCCAGCCACAGATAGTCCTACACACCCTGTTTAGCCAACTGGACCCCAACTCCTAACAACTCATTCAGGTGAGGAGCAATACGTGGGTTAACCTACCATGAGATAGCCAGGCGTGGTGGCTCACCCCTGTAATCCCAGCACTTGGGAGGCTGAGGCAGGAGGATCATTGCAAGTTCGAGACCAGCCTGGGCTACAAAGTGAGCTCAAGGCCAGCCTAAACTGCATAGTGAGACCCTGTCTCAAAAAGACAAAAAAAAAAAACCTACCATGAGACGAGATCCCACATGGTCCCACCAGGTGCCACCTGTAAACAACACTGCCCTGGGGAAATCAAGTCCTCAATACGCCGGTCTCCATTTTTAAGCTCTAACAGACAACTTCTACAATTCACCACCTTGTTCCTTACACACAGAGGCGCACGTGTACCCACACAGCCCTAATTTGTCTCTGGGGAAAATCTCCCATCATTCTCTGCAGTTAATCACCTCTGTACCCAGTTGAGCAACAAACCCAGGCTGTCACTGTGAAGAGGCGGTGGCCCTCTTGGCCAGCAGCTGCCACCTGCTGAGCTGCCCCTGGTCCACTCTGGGTTAGACCAAAAGACAATGCCAACCAATCTTTCTTTCTCTTTTTTCTTTCTTTCTTGCTTCGTTTCTGTTATTTTGGCTCTTGTGCCAGGACCACTGAGCCCCAGGAACTATGCAATCTGAGTCTCCCCAGCTTGCTGAGGATGTGTTGCACAGACTGGAACCAAAGCTGCACAAAGTCACTGAGCAATTGTACTCTGTCCCTCATATCACCACCAGGCCTGATGCTCAGCTCTAGACTGGCCTGGTAGTCTCTGATTTGTACCCATTCTTTTGTTTGCTAAAGGTGTTTACAGATTGTCTTTCTGAAAGTTTTTGCAGTATTTTCACAGATAGAAAAAAAAAAAAAAAACATTTTCTCATCCATCAGGATTTATGTGGTGCCCCGCTGTACCTGTCATACCAGGGTGGAACTCTGGGACTTTGTTGTTGACACTGATTCTTAGCGATTGCCTGGCAACCAGTCTTCCAGAAGGTTCCAAGTACTCCTTCAACTTAAAAGAGTTTAGATGAGGCATAAATAATTTCCTAGGCGCAGCCCCTCAAAACTGTATGTAAGAGACCGAAATTGAATTGCTTCTCCAAGAGCGTTTAAAAGAAGACAAGTTCTTTTTAATTTGGGGGTGATTTCATGCTGTCACGGTGTGGAAGGCAAGAGGCTGGGTGAGAGGCCAGGCCAGGAGCACAGGCACAGGGGCCTTTGTGGAAGGAAACCGCGAGACAGCCGAGAAGTCTCAGCAGACGCGTCCCCACAGCACAGATGCCATATGTCCTCACATCCTGCCTGTCAAATCCATCTTTACCCGGCTCTGGTAAGTGGAGGAAGGCTGGCAGTCATTTCTGCAAACCTAAAGACTTTCTGAACCGTGCTCATAAGGCGTATCTGTGGATGATGGCGGAGTAAACCACAGCCCCCAGGAAAGCGCAGCTGGCACGAGGGCAGCTGGCCCTGCGGCACGTTGGTGGCTCTCGCAATGACACCGTCATGATTCTCCACCTCTGCTCTTTTGCAGACATCACTGGGCAGGGAGGAGAATCTGCTTGATGCCAAGAGAACCATTTTTCTTACAGCCAGAGGACCTGCCTTGGTCTAGAAAGATAAATTCAGACAGGCCAGGCACACAGGAAGAAGACTTGGGCAGCCAAAGCAGCACAAAAGAAACAGCAGGTAGACACCGCCCCCTGGTGCCAGAGGGTCAATGAAGATGGTGAGGAGGGAGGACCCTTCCCGGGACCAGAGAGAGGTGCAGAGATAACGTGGAGAGATAAGTACTCCCAACGCATGAGTCCTGGGGCTAAGCCGCAGCCCTGGGCTCCCCAAAAGAGTCCATGCCAGCCAAGCGAGCAGCAGGGGCAGAGTGGGGGCTCCTCTTCCCCTTTGTCTGCTCTTCTTTTTTTTTTTATTTTTTTCTTGAGACGGTCTCACTATGTAGTCCAGGCTGACCTTGAACTCTGGTGATCCTCCTGTCTCAGCCTCCTGAGCGCTGGGGTTACAGGGATGTGCCACCATGCCCAGCTCATCTTCTGTTCCCTTTTAAACACTGCACCTCAAAGAAAGGGCATAGTAAGCTGATAAATACAGCAAATTGTGAGGCTAATGCCTGATGGGGAATGAGCAGGAGGGGCTGTGCTATCCTGCAGGTAACCACCAGGCTCACTTATCACCTCCACAAACAGAAAAACAGCACTTAGTCAGCTTGAGTGTCACCAGCAAAGCATCCCCTCTGGCCCCCTGTCACAGACCAAGACACAGTGGGCTACAGGAAAGCCGCGGGGCGGAAGTGCTGGTTTCTTTCCAAGGGGAACAAACTAGCCTATCATTCAGGTTCCACTACCATCCAGAGGGAGCCTTGACCTGCCCCAGGCCAGGCACTTTCCTGGCTGGGGAAGGTGGTGGCAGAGGGGATGGAGGGGATGAGTGAGGGGGGCCTCGGTCCTTACATCCGCCCAATCCCAGTCCTCAGAAAGATTTCAGTCTCCCAGACTGGATTTCCACATCGCATGGCAGCACTTTGTGGTCATTTCCTCCAGTGTTTGTCAGCCCAGGGTCTCGGGCTGCAGCCCATGGTGTGAAGGAAGGAGACGGGACAGGTGCTCACCTGGCTGGAACTGACGCCAGGGGGACAGTCCCTGTTTCCTCTAGGAATACGATTGATTTTCCCCAGCAGCATGAAGCTGCCTCCTGCCTTCTCCTCTCTCCCCTCCCCTTTTCAGTCCAAGCCACGGGCCCAGTTGCCCCAGAGGAGACCCAGAGCATTGGAGGTGAAAAGGTGCACCCGTGAAGCAGTGTCGAGGGACAGAGCCTCCCCTAACGGGGCGGTGGGCTCCCCTACTCCAGTGGGTGACCGACACCCATGGAGTTCCTACCCCAAAGCACTCGGGTTCCACCCTCTTCTCCCCGCCAAGGCACAGCTGCTGACCTGGCATCGGGAGTGATTTCTGTCCGCCTGGCTCCTCGCCACTTTGCTTCTGTGGTCTCCAGTGCCCTTAGGCCCAGTCGTGAGCCCCTATTTTCCTGCCACTTCCAGTTCTTCAGCCCGGTAGGACCGCACCCCAGCCCGCCTTCCCTGATCCCTGCCTTGGGCCTGGAGCTCTGGGAGTCTTGGCAGTATAGAACATGGAATGGGCCACGCTCATTATGTAATGGAAAGAATCGCAAATCAGTAGATAGTCGCAGAGCTTAGCTCGCCTGGCCCGAGCCCTGCCATGCACAGTTAGGAAGAAGGGTCTCCCAAGAGATGGGTCAGCTGATCCAGACGGCCGGGCCTCAAACACCTGCGCTCGTGTGGCTGCCTGGGGAGATGTTTGGAGCTGGACATTGACTCAGGAGGACAAACAGGCTGTGCTGCAAGTATATGAGGAGCAATTTATACAGCCACCCTGGGTCACTGCCCCAGACAGACATGGTTCCCTTACCTGCTGAGGTCACGGGTACCCAGCATACACTCAGGACGCATTCCACAGCCTTGTGTGTTCTCGTCCCTCTTAGCAATGAGAGCCATGTCTGAGACTTTCCTTCCAGAGAAGGCTTCTCACCGGCACGTACCCACGTGTTCACACCAACACTTGAAGCTGGACTATTTTTTCTTTAAAAAGACATTAAGATCAACAGATTAGAACAAGGGTGAAAAATTAAGTCAGCAAAGGCTTTTGGAGAGGGATTTTAAATAGACATGCAGCTATACATTGTTTTTAAGTCAGGATCACTAAGGTATAGTTTGGGTGGTCTGAGTTTTGTAACTTGTGGGGTTTTAGTTAGTACACTTTTTAATCAAACTCAGGACCTTATACCTGCCAGGCAGATGTTTTGCTGCCAAGCTGTATCCCTGGCCCCACACAACCATTTTTAATACACAACTCAGGAGTGTTAAATACATCCACATTATTGTGTAACCAGTCTCCAAAATTCCTTTTTTTTTTTTAAGGCAGGGTCTCGCTATGCAGTTCAGGCTGCCTTGAGCTCACTTTATGTTCCAGGCTGATTTCAAACTCATAAAGATCCTCCTGTCTCAGCCTCTCAAGTGCTAAATTACAGGCATGCACTACCATGCCCAGCTAGTCTCCAAAATTTTTCATCTTGCAAAACTGAGACTTTGTATCCATTTCCTTTCTTCTTCCACTTTGGCAACCACTGTCTTACTTTCTTGTCTCCATGAGTTTGAGTTCTCAGTGCCTCACACTTGTATTAATGGAATCATATCTTTCTTGGTTTATGTTTTTGTTTTTCCTCACTGGCGTGTTTTAATTAGTGCACTGTCCTCAACTTTCACCCACCTGTCAGAATTTCCTTCCTTTCTCAGTTATATCACATTTTGCTTATTTATCCTGATGATGGACATTTGCCTCCACACTCTGGCTACTGCAAGTAATGCTGCTGTGAACAGTGTTACTATTGCCTGTGCAAGTATCTCTTTAACACTCTGATTTTTGTAACTTGCACTTTTAAAAATTGAGTTAAGAAATAAACCCTAATCCATCTTTGCATGCTTTTTCATTGGGGAAAAAAATCAGGAATGCAGCGCTGTATTTGTCTATTGTCTGCTGCTATACCAGAATACCACAATTTTTGTGATTTATAAATAAAGGAAATTTATTTTCCATAGTCTGGAGGCTGGAAAGTCCAGGATCAGGTGCCAGAACCTGGTAAAGGCTTCTTACTGTGTCACATGGCACAGTGTGGACAGGAAAGGTACAAGCTCAGATCTCTCTTCCTCTGGTTACAAAACCACTAATCCCATCTTGGGGGCCCCTCCCTTGTGGGCTCATCTAACCCTAATTACCTCTCTAAGAACCCACCTCCAAATACCATCAACATATAAATTGGAAAATTAAGTTTCAAGATAGGAATTTCCACGACACATTCAAGGGGCATAGTCAACCATAATTCAACCATCCAGAGCACCGATTTCTTCAGGGAGCAATGCAAACTTCTACACATGCTTGCTCTTCAAGAACTTCTGGTGGTGACCTTTAGCAAGCCCTGCTTAGAGAATCACCACAAAATAAACAGCAGTGACAGGTCAGCTCTGCCTTAGTGACTGATCAAGGGCAGAACTTGCAGTGACCTTGTGGGTTGCTAAAAGCTGCCATCCTGTCACAGAAACCCTTCCCCAGGCCAAGAAGGGACATGGCTCCTAGGGAAAGACTGTCATATACGGCCATAGTCTGTCCCTCTACTTTGTGCCCTTCTCACTGGCAAAAATCTGGAAGTTATATCTGATCCTGTTTCAGGGTCAGAAGAGGGGCAGAGGCTGAAGAGTTGCTAAAATAATTTCATGAGCAAGTTGATCAAAGAAATGATCTGTGAGCACATCCTAGAAAAGGGAGAGCTACCCAGCCCAGTGGACAGATGGGACTCTCCCCCTGCCCCAAACATCATCTCTTTTCATACCCTTTCATTGTCTTCGGGCGTGTAAAATCTATATTCTCCATCATCTGGCATTCAAATACCTAAGCTGGCTTCCCCCTCAGCTCAAAGATGATTGGGGAGCTGAAGTGTTAGCATTCTACCCTCCTGCCAGGAGGAAAGGGAATCTGGTTCAGGGACCAAAGCAGAACTGATTCATCTCATCTTTTAAGAACCCCGAGACAGAGTCCTCCACAGCCCCCCAGACGCAAGGTCCCTCAGCATTAAAGAGCTGCAGAAATCAAATGCACATCCATCACAGACTAGCGGGGAAGTGGGGCGAAGGTGACAGATGCTGACGAGTGAACACACACCTTTGTGCTTCTGCTTCTTAAAATTCACCCCCTCACCTGCCAGCCTGGAGAACTGCCTATTTACATAACTAGCTGCCTAAAATGGAATGTGGGATAATGGTGCATGGCGGCTCCCTCGTGGGAGCCCTGTCCCCGGGATCTGAGTGCAGTCCAGAAGCCCTCCCACAGCATGGAGTGTGCTGTACTGGCCTGAAGCCATGCCTGCGTGTGGTGTCATCTGTCAGCCCTCCGGGGACTCACGAGCAGGGGGCGGGGGCGCGCTATCAGCCAAGCACAGACAGTGTCTCTGGGGTGGGGGACTTCATGGCGGGAAGCCTCGTTCTCCCCAAGGTGCTGGGTCAGAGGCAGCCCACACGGAAGGCCTGGGGGGATCACAGATGCAGGGGGGACAGCCTTGCACACGGGAGGCGACCTGTCCACTTTGATGCCATCCCAGGCACCATGCCAACCTCACACCCCCTGTTGGTCCTTTCCACAGCACAAATCTCTCCCATCAAAATCAGAATCATGCTGCTCACTTATAGGGAGAGCATAAATAAGTGATAAGGAAGTGTTCTGATAATGATAAGCGGGCATAGCTTCTCAGCAGACCAGATGTATCAAAGAAGGCAATTGTGTGTGTTTGTTCATTTATTTTTCAGCGTTCCTGTTCCTGTAGTCAGTTTAGAGAAAATCCCTAACCTAGTGAAGGCAGATGGTGCCAATGTCAAAATGAACTCTGCAACCACTACTGCGCTCACCTCCTCCTCCTCCTCTTCCGTCGCCTCCACCAGCTCCACCACACCTTTAATTAAGCCCATCCTGATGTCCAAGTCAGTGCCACCTTCACCCGAGAAGATCTTAAATGGCAAAGGAATTCTGTCAGCCACCATAGACAAGAAGCACCAAAACAGCACCAAAAACAGCAACAAGCCTTACCGGAGACTTTCAGGTATGTATGTGTCAGTGTCATTGGAGTCTGGCTCATGATTAAGAGTAAAGTTGAGTCCAATCTGTAACCAAGGAGTGGCATGTTCTTAGAATGAACTAGCTCTATTTGGCTTTAAGAGGAATGTAGTGCTTACCTGCAGGCCGGATCCCCACCCACAAGCACAGGGGACAATGGCATTCCCTTGCTCCCATGGATTCATCACTGCTGTGAAGGTGGGCAGGCCACAGTGCTGGTTCATGGTGGCTCAGGGGACACTGGGACAGCCCCATCGGCCACGTGCCACACAGGGAAGACACAATCTCCATTACTTGTCCTTTGGGTTTCCAAGTAGCTTCTGCAGTTGGGATACAACTGCTAGTTCCTTGGGATGGAGCCGGAATTACCCACTGAGAAGGCTCAGGTCAGTGCAGGAGAGGGGGGAGTATGGAGTCTCTCCCAAGCCCACACTGGTTGTCTGAACACTCCTGGCCACTTTTCGAGGTGACAGCTGCCCTGCTAGAGGCCCCGAGTGGATGACGTTTGCTTGGATCCGTTGTAGAACTAAACCTGGCAGCTGCTTCCTCCACATTCGCAGGAAAAAGTATGGACTTCCTAGATTCTCCATACACGCTGTAGGCGTAGCTAATGGTAGCCGGAAAAATCAAAATACAGGGAAAGCCACCCCCTGGGAGAGAGGCTGTCTTCTGCATGAGCATGTGTTTTTGTTTTTGTTTTTGTGAGCATGTTTTTTAAGCACCCAAGGAAGTATGGGTAATTGTTAGTTTCTATTTTATGTTCATCCGTGTTTCTGGTTTTTCTAGCTTATACCTGTAACCCTTGAAAAAATGATGCCTTGAAAGTAGCTCGGGGCCAAAGCATTGAAATGAGATAGGTGCTGCACCTTGGACATCCCTCCTCTGTACCCCTCGCCTGCTCTGAGCACTGTGGGCAGGGCCCCAACTCCTAGCTGTCTTCCCAAGTGGAAAACACAGTCTCACTTTGCAGATGTGGGTGGTAACATCCCTGAAAGGGGGAAAGAATAGGCCTGGACCTGGCGTCCAGAGGCTGCGGGTTCCTCACCGCAGCAGAAGCCTGGCCCTGGCTCCCAGCCTGCGCCCCAATCTAAAACTGTCTGGGTGTTGGGGCGGGTGGTCGTTCTTTGCATTCTGTTGGTTGTCTTGTCTCACTGGGTCTTCTGCTTGTTTCTTCCTTGCTGTCACATTTGGCAACCAGCTCCTGCTCCCAGCCAGTAACCCACTGAGCTCCAGGCCAGCATGAAATGCAGGTGGGGGTCTGGGCTTTGGCCTGACACTCACAGGCTGGAGGGAAAGACACCCCTAGCAGGGAGCCCGGACCCAGGTACTTACGGCCTGTTGGACAAAGGCATCCAAGGAAACGGCAGCTCCCAGCCTCAACAGGCCAAAGGCATCCAAGGAAACGGCAGCTCCCAGCCTCACAGCTTGCCTTTCTCAAAAACAAGGCAGAAACAGAAAAGAGGCAGGTGGCAATTCGATAACCTTGGGCGCGCAAGGACGGCTTCTGGCAGACACTGTCCTGCCTGTTGCCACCTCCTCCGAAAGCCACCCCACCCTGAACAAGACACTTGCACCCAGCATACTTGCTGGCAGTTTGCAGCTAGGTGGCCTCTCTTGAGTTTGCTCAGGGCCCCTGAGGATACCCTGAGGCTCTGTAACCCCTCCCGCCAAGAGCCCCTGCCATGCTGTGACATCCCTGTTCTGTGCAAACAACAAAGCCGCCCTAACAGGCCTTAAAAGACTGCCTGGTATCCTCATGCTTTCCAGGCTGGTGAGGGTTTTTGGTCATCTCAGAAGGGAAAAAGAAGCCACAATGGGCATAAAAAGAACAGGTTTTTTAGAAGTGATCTCCATGCAGGCCATCGAAAGGAGGGCAAGATCTGGGGAAGCCCAGATTCACCACCCAGCCACTTGCATCCTCAGGGACAGTGACTCATTCCCGGGAGCGCCGTGCTTCACAGCCAGGCCCCGGGAAAGCACAGGTCCAGCCACTCGAGGCTCATGGAAGACTTTTCCCTGGCCCTGCCTGGGACAGCACTGACATGTTCCTTAGCCAGCTCTGAGAAGCTCTCTGAGGGCTGTCAAACACAAGAGAGGAGGTCACACTGACCTATCAAGGAGAAATTTGTCACTGAAGTGGCCATTCTAGTGAGGGGGGCCTCTAGGAACAGCTGGGAAGAAGGAACCCTCAGTCTCAGACAGCTGTTCCTGCAGCCACTGTGCCCAAAGTACTGAGGAGCAGGGGCCGTTTCAACTGAGCCAGAGTGTCACCAGCAGCACAGCACCGTTCCTTCTGGTGCCCGCTCCCACCCTAACCCCAAACCTGGTGCTGGACTTACAAACTCTGGGTTCAAGGGGGACCACTAGTTTCCGCTGAGCAGTTCTTGAAGCATTTTAGCAGCCGTTTGAAAAAGAAAAGATTGCCTGACAATGTCTCACTTGTTGGTGCAAATGTGCATTTTTTTTAAATGTAGTCTTAATGCCAAATCCTATTTAGTCTCCTTTTTTCTTATATTTTTTGTTTGTTTCTTAAACCAGAGAGAGAATTTGACCCAAATAAACACTGTGGAGTGTTGGATCCCGAGACAAAGAAACCTTGCACAAGATCCCTCACCTGCAAGGTATTTCTCTTTCCATAAAAAATACTTCCTGCTCTCGCTGGGGCCTTTGTCGAGGTGTTTGCATGCCACTCTCTGCACACAGCAGGGTGTGGAACCTCGACATGACCTCCAGCTGTTCTTTGTAAGGGAAATGCTTTCTTCTGGTCCATGGTAGCTGAGTGCCTGCCTCAAGCTGGCTGGCTTTTTAAGGAGGAAAAAAAAAAAAAACAAACCCTAGGCTTCCCCAGTTACTTGGGAGGCCAGACAGTAAATTGTATTTATAGGCACTCACAGGCGGCTCTAAAGCCTGCTACGTTTAATGTATGCAGGAGCGGTGGCGGCAGCGGCAGCGCCCTGAAAGGCAGCCCTGGAGGGGAGGATGCGATGCCACACCCCTGATCCAGCCCATGCGAGGATGGCCGGGCGGGACCCCGGCCCACAGTGGCTGTGCACCCCTTAGCCCAGAGCCCATTTCCTCCTGAGCTGGTGGTGCTCCTGGGGACTGAGGCTGTGGCCCTCTCTGCCTGGTGGTTCTGTCTGTCTGGGCCAACGCCTCCTCCTCCTCCCATCTGCACCTGGATTAACCCTCGCGTCCCCTCCTGGTCTCCTCTTACCAAAGAGGTTTTTGTGGGTTTGCGCTGAAGCTCAGGCATCTCAGGTGATTTTTTTTTTTTTTTTTTTTTTTTTTTGAGGAAGCTTGGCTTCTTCACAGCAGGCACGTAGGGCCTGGTTGCATTCATGTGGTCTCTGCCTCTTCCCAGCCACAGAACAGGAGCTGTTGCCTTGAAGTTGACTTTTCAAGCACCTCTAAATTCCTATGGTTGCTATTTCTGAAATGCAGGGCCTGGGGAAGCAGGTTTATGTGCTGATCGAAGAGGCTGTGCTTCTCATCTCCCTTCTCCTTAGACACACTCGCTAAGCCATCGGAGGGCAGTCCCAGGCCGGAGAAAGCAATTCGACCTCCTCCTGGCGGAACACAAAGCCAAGTCCAGAGAAAAAGAAGTCAAAGAGCATCTCCTGACTTCCACAAGGGAAATATTTCCAAGCCAACCCGGGCCCGCGCAGGACTCACTGCCAGGACCTTCAGGGAGCTTGGGTCCAGAACCGAAAGTCACATCCCCTGCAAAACCCAGGCTGCCTAACTCTGTAATACCCAGGTAAGCCCTGCGTTGGTGACAGAAACCCCGAGACTTTATCTTGCTGGGTGTGGGGTATGGTTTGGTCATGCATTAAATGGGAAGCCTAAGAGTACCACCGTGCATGGAACTCGTGAAGTTTAAAAGAGATCGTGGGCACGAGGGATGCGGCCTAGTGCCTGCCACTTTGCGTCCAGCAGACTCGATTTCTGTTGTCATCCTCATGCTTGTAACATGAGCCTTCGTTGCAGACCTGTTCTCAGCCAGTGAGGGTTGTTAGGCAGTAAGAGTGAGCTGGAAGTAAAAAGCCAGAAGAGTGACACTGCGACCTGAGGCTTTGTATTAGTTGAAAATTCCTGGGGAAGCTGAGGTAGACGGGTGTCACACGCCCTGGGAGCACACTGGACCATGTCAGCCTGTCTGCCGCAGTATTGTGAGATCTCTCTTCCACGACCGTCCTATAATCGGGACAAAGGGAAGTTGGTATAGTTGAATTTGTGCGTTCTTACATTTCTCTTCATGCCAAAAAAAGCCCCTGCTTTTCTGAGCCACCTGTTTGGGCTTTTAATTGGTTGTCCCAAACAGAAAGGAGAGGACAGGAAATAGTATTAAAATCCACTTGAATTAAGAACAATTTAAAAACTATGCATGTTTTTTGATGGGCAGTGGATCCATTTCCAAGTAACAAGATGGGGAGCTGTAGTCATTCGGTAATGCCCATCGAGTACCTAACCCTGTAAGCAAAGTTCTAAGTGAGGTGGTTTCAGGCAGGGTAGGGAGAGAAATGACACCAGACCCTGATTTTCAAAAACGCAGAGTTTTAAAAAATGAGATAAGGTACAAGTGTCCATGTTTTGCACAATTAATACTCCACGACAACGACAGATAGTGTGTTACCTGATGACTTTCATGTGCATACACTGTTTGCAAAGGGTAATGTCCAGTAAGTACAGAGACTGAGAGAACATCATTTGTGAAGAACAGGAAGTTGATTTTTAAAATGAAAATTAACATTTGATGGCAGGTGTTCCTGGCCCGCTAGCTTCTTGCCATCCTGCACTTTGTACTTTGGTGCAAGCCTGAGCGGGTCTGGCAGTGCAGTCCCTCTGTGGTGATGGCCGAGCCCATAATCCATGCAGGGGACACAGTTGGGGCAGCTGCCACCTCTCCACTTCTCCATCATCACTACCCTTGTGTCAGCACTGACCCTCGTCGACCTCACTGGGTGTCAGTTAAGGGTGTCACCCTTGCCTTGGGACTGAAGGGATCATTCTGTTCCTCATTTCTGGGAGCCATTTCATCCCTACACGCTGTAACCATCATCATCCAAGACCCCCAGCGGAGGCCTGAGGTGCAGCAAACACCGGGCTCTGTAGATACTGTTTTTCCTATCCATACATCCTTGGGATAAAATATATACATTAGGCACCATAACTAGTAATAAAACTGAGTAAAATAAAGTAATAAAATAGGACAATTATGCCAGGTGTGATGGCATATGCCTGTAATACTATGCTGTAATAAAATTGCCATCATTGCTTACCCTTTTGCTCTGGGCCATGATTAAATAAAATAAGGGTTCTTTGAACACAAATGCTGCAATATTGTGATAGTTGATCTAGTAACCAAAACAGCTGCTAACTGACTAATAGGGGTGTAACATACAGAGTGTGGAAACACAGAAAAGGGATGACTCGTGCCCAAGTGGCACAGAGTAGGGTGGTACAAGATTTCACTACACTACTCATAGTTACACTACTGCAAGTTTTATAAACTGTTTATTTGGGGATTTTCCATTTAGCATTCTTAGACCTTGGTTAACCAGGGGTAACTGAAAGAGCAAAGTGAAACCGTGGATAAGGGGAACCTATATATAGCGACTTGCAGATTCTTCATAGCTGTAGAACATTTTCTTTGCAATACGACCTTCGTGGACCCAGTGTGAAAGCAGACTTGCCTGTACCTGAAACTCCCTTAGCCCTTCTGTCACACACACACCGCACCCAGAGCTGTTGTCCCCTGAGCCCTTGGAGGTTCACACACTCTCAGCTTTGCCAAAGACACCAGGAAACCTGGTGTGAAAACCCTTTGTCATTAAACATTTTTTTCCATGGGTCTTTGGTGGCGGCACTTTTTACCCCAACAGTGGTGCCCAGTGAACAGAGGACTAAGGGAGCAGCTGTTCAAAGGTAAAACAGGCAGGGGAGCCTCAAGTGTCTCTGTTCTGTTCTTTTTTGCACTTAATTTAGTTGGGACGAGATCCAGCGCGATCCGGTTGCCAATGCATGGTCAGAATTTAGTACTGTAATCACGTGAGATATACAAAAATATGCATTTATTCCTATTAATGACACGTATTATAGTTCTTCCTAGGGGTGTGGCTCAGGCATTGAGCACTTGCCTAAGTGTGAGCAAAGCCCCAGGTTTGATCCCCAGCACCACACATAAAGAAATCGTTTAATTGTCTTATAATTGGCAAAAAAAGAAGAAAACTTGTCACACAGGAATGGAATTCTCATGATCCTTTCCCAATTATGAATTTCCTGTATAGCAACTGCTAACGTCTGAGAATTTATTTCTCACCTATCTTTTTGATAACTGAAAATATGGAGTTCTCCTATCTAGAATTGTAACCCATTCTTGTCAGAAATTGCTAAAAATGGAACTTGGGTCTAGAATTAGAGAAGCACACTTGAGATAACAAGGACTAGAACAGGATTTGAAAGGGAAATTTCACCTCTGTATTTATTAACTGGGCAGGAAGTGTAGTCTTGATTTCCAGACTCTTTTTCTTTTGTAAAATGGAGCCAAAAAGAACCAAGTATGCAGTATGCGCTCTAGGACTGATAGCTGGGAATCAGTAGGAATATTTTCTAAAAAACAGCAATGTGAGTGAATGGAGGCCTTCTTTCTACTTGTTTTTTGGGTTTTTTTTGGTGATGCTGGTGATAAAACCCAGGCATTTCCCACTGAGCTACACCTTCAGCCCTGTTTTATTTTTTTACTCCAAGACAGTCTTGCTAAGTTGCTCAGGCTGCCCTTGAACTTGCCTCAGCTGCCCAAATAGCTGAAATTACAAGCCTGGACCACCATACCCGGTGCTACCTGACTTTTATATGCCTTCCTCCTGGCCTCTGTCTCCAACCTGAGGGCCCCTGGATAGCGTCCTGAGTTCATTTTGGCCTGCTAGAGTAACACACCTGACCTGGGATAGTGCATAAAAAAGAGATATTATTTGGCTCACCATTCTGGCCACTGTGCAGTCCACACAGCATGGCACTGACTCTGGCAAGGGCCCTTAAGGCTCCATTATACATGGCAGAGACGCACAAAGGGAAGCACACCAAGAAGGAGCATGGTGCAAGCCAGAAAGCAGGAGGTGAGGGAGAAGAAAGGCTCAGTCCTCTAGAACAACCCTGGCTTCCAGGATATGAGCCTTGGACCACAGCTCAGACCGGATGCCCTGTTTCTTTGCCCCAGACTCTACAGGGACACATTGCTTGCCCACAGAGCCCAAGGACTGTGGACAGTGGTGCCAGCCAAACTCCTCAGGACTCTGCTGGAGAGGGTGAGGCATGCAGAGGGTCCAGCTGGACTCTGACACTGCGGGTTGTAGCCCCAGGGGAAGGAAGGAGGGGCAGGCTGGGGAACAACCTGGACTTGTTCCCCTGTGTCACAGATGCTCACACAAATGCCCAATCTAAAGTATAAAATGGGGTGAGGTGGTGGCGCACACCTGCAATTCTAGCACTCTAGGAGGTGAGGTGGGAAGTTCAAGCCCACCCTACACAATTTAGCAATTTAGTCAGACCTTGTCTCCAAATTAAAATTTTTAAAAGGGCTGGGGATGTGAAGGCCCCTGATACCATCAAAAAAAAACCCAAAACTATAAAATGACGGAATCTAATGGCTCTTAGGCAGACAGTGTGATAGGGAGAGAGGTGGAGGTCCTAGATCCCTACAGAAGGTAGGGATGAGTCTGGAGGAGAGCTCAGTTCTCACCTCGCTGCAGACCTCTCTCCTGGGCTTAGGTCTGTGCCGGAGCTCTTCCTGCATCTGCACAGGGACCGGCACAGAAAGCCTCGTCGGCTTTGCTGCGGTGCCCCCACCGGGGAAGCAGATGCCACCTGCCCTGTCCCAGGCGCAGCATGTGTGGCCATGCCTGGTACCAGGGGACCGGTCAGGGCCAGGTGCCTCCTTCCTCCCCAAAGCACTCGCCGCCTGGTGGGGGTGCAGGGCAGCGTCCCTGAGTGTCCCTGCACGGGGACCCGACCCTGCATAGTTTGTCTTTCGGCTGGACAGGCGGTGGCCACGGCCTCCCTCTCCCTCACCGCACCGTACCGCACAGCTCGGAGCTCGCTCCCCTGCCCAGGACCCTTCCACTCATCTCCTGCTCTCTTCTGCCTGGAGTCTGGCACTGACTGTCCAGGGTTTCATCCGCTTTTCCCTGAATTGAACCTCATTTCTTAATCAAAGTAATCCAGGCGCGTGGTTAAGAAATAAAACAGTGTGAAGGCCACAGCTGCTGCTGTGAGCCAGGCTCCCCCTCGCCGGGCCCACTCTTCTCCTCACTTGGTTCCTGCAGCCCATGGCTTCCTGTGAAGAGGTGCGTAGGGGACCAATTTTCAGAACCCTTGTGCCCCTGAAGATGTTTTTATTCTGACTTCACTCTTAATTGATGGCCTCTGTGAGATACACCTGGATTGAAAGTCATGTCCCTGCAATTCCAAGACATTTTTTCCATTGATTGATAGTATCGAACTTTTTAATCAGAAAATCTAAAGCTCTAATCATCATTTTGATTCCCTTTTTTCCCTTTTCTTTTTTTTTCTTCTTGCGTTATTGTGGATTGAACCCACAGTCTTCACAGTGAGCTACATATTTTTTTTTCCTGTCTTTTTGAGACAGGGTCTCATTCTGTAGTTCAGGCTGGCCTTGAACTGACTTTGTAGTCCAGGCTGGCCACAAACTCACAGCAAACCTCCTACCTCAGCCTCCTGAGTCTTGGAGTTTCAGGTGTGCACCCCCACGCCCAGGGATATTTTATATCTTGAGACAAGGTTTCACTAAATTGTTAGATTCACACTTTCGATTCTCCTGCTTCAGCCTCCCCTAGCACTGGGCTCGCAGGTGTGTGCCACCCTCCTCGGCTTTTGACTTCCATTTCATTGCACGGAATCAGTTTCATCCCTGAAGCTGGGGGCTCTGCGGGGCCGCAGGGATCACTGTTGATGGGGCGTCTTTTTCATTCATGGACCTGTATCTTTAGCGGGTCCAATCGCACCGGACGCAGCTGTCCCCCTCTGGGATTGTCCTAGCTTGCATCTTGGATATTTTCCCCCCAATCTTGTCTTTATTCTCTTTCCTAGTTGTCTTTTGGGCCTTTTCCTCTGATCTTTTAATTCCCTTCTCTTCTCTTCTCCTTGTTCAACATTCTAAAAGGTTTTTTTTTTTCTTTACTTTCAAAAGTACACATTAGATAATAAATTCATGATACTTTTAAACATTTTTAGTATCTGGCTCTTATCGGATTGTTTCCTGTGATACTGTACAAGACACTGTCGCTTCTTAGGGGTGCTGTCATCCCTTTTGTTGTCTTCAGACAGGTGCCCTACCATGGAGCCACACCCCCACCCCAGCCCAAGAAAACCTCCTGCTATCTTTGAAGATAGGTTTCCAGTGTCTCTTCTTCTCATTGTCTTTACTTCCTCCGGGTTGACTCCATTGTGCTTTCCAGCCTTTGATGTTTGGCTGGCCCGTCTCATAGCCCAGAGACGAGGATGATCTCTAACCATTCCTGCTTAGAAGGAAGCTCCAGCCCGCTGCCTGGAAGTCTGTGCGTGAAACTGTCAATCAGACCGTCTGGTTTCTCCGGGGAGGAAGTGGCGAGGGCACTGTGGACCTGGGGCAGCCCGCACGTGGCTGCTCTGTAGCACGCCTGTTTTTCACTCCTGCCCTTGAAGAGCCCCGAGTCTCTCCAGCTCCCTTTGTTCTCTCCTTGGGATGCGATGGAGGTGGAAACCACAGTGCTGGCAGTCTAGATGGTGGAATGAGAAGAGGGGACCTGTGTGCGGGTCCCCCTGACCTTGCGCCTTTCCGGCTGAGTCTAGTCCTCACCTCAGACATGATTTTTGCAGCCCTAGGTGGTTCAGGTGCCTGGCTTCTCAGAAATGCTCTAGTCTGTCAGCTCCTTTCCATTAATTAACACTTCTCCAGCAACATTCTGTGTTCTAGAACTATGTTAAAATACCTTGTTTGGACTCCTAACCGTTAGGGCACTCTGGGGCAGGTAGCAGAAACTTGGGCTACCGTAAGCTTAAATAAGAAGGAAATTTCTCATCGTATGTGACAAGAAGTCTCGAGGAGGGGCACACACCCCAAAGACCATGCCCTTCAGTCTTTTGGCTTCCTTCAAAGTTCTGTAGCAAGGTGGCTGTAGCGATTCCAGGCACCTCCGGATATAAGGTCTATGTGAGGTTGGGACCATTTTCCATGTCTGTCTGTCAGTCTGTCTGTCTGTCTGTCTGTCTCTGTGTGTGTGTGTGTGTGTGTGTGTGTGTGTGTGTGTGTGTGTGTAAAATATTCCTGAGGTTTTAGGGCAGCTTTGGGTTCCCAGCAAAACTGAACTGGAAGTACAGAGATTCCCGTGTGCTTCCAGCCCTGTACACACAGAGCCTCCCCACCGTCAGCCTCTTCTACCAGAGCCCTGTGTTTCTTTCCAAGGGCTGCCCCCCCCCTCGAGAAAACTATTCTTTTATTTCTCATACTCCCTTCTAAACCAATCATTATTAGCCAAGATTACAGGGATTCCTGTTAGTTTAGGGGTACATGGGTGTTGGGAAACCACCATACCCATCACCATTCTCTGCTGATCTCTTTGTTCTTTGCCACCAGTGTCTTTTTTTATCTCTTTACTGACCTTTTAGTAGGATTTGGGGAGGGAAGAGAGATCATGTGTGTGATTTCCCAGCCCCATTTTATAGGAAATTCTTCATACTTTCAAGTTCACTGCAACATCATTCATGAAAGCCAAGTTATGAAAGAAACCTAAGTGTCTGCTGATGAATGTGTGCATAAAAATATTTTGGTGTATTTTACACTGTGGAATATTACCAAGCCATTAAAAGGGAATCTGCCCTTGTCAGCACCGTATATGGACCTTGAAGACATCATGCCAAGTAAAAAGCCAGAAAAGTGTGTGTTTCCCATTAAATGTGAACCCTAAAAAAATCAAGTTCTTAGAGGATAAAAGGCGAGCAGCCAGAGGCAAAGGGATGGAGAGGGAGATTCTGGGTAGCTTTCAGCTGCAAGATAAATACATTCTGCAGCGCTAATGGTCAGCATGGTGATAGTATATAGTGTGATTAAAAAATACTGTGAAACTTTAATTTTCTATTACAATACAAGGACACATTGCCATTAATGCCCCTCAAAATACTCCCATTGGCTTCAAACACACTTATTCCATGGTTCTGGCCACTTTCTGAAGCAGCTCTGCAAGTCCTCTTTCGTGAATATCTTTAGTTAGGCTGTCCTGGCTGCCTTATGTCCTGAATCCATTTATAACTTTTCCCTTTGGGGAAACTTTGAGAAAGAGCCAGAAATCACACACTGCCAAACCCAGTAAATAAGGTGGATGAGGACACCATAATATTTTTCCAAGCCTGCCTTTGTGTTAAGTGGCACTCGACAGCAGCATTCTCTGTATTCCTTGTCACAACTCATAAAGACACAAAATCCCAGCACTCTGGAGGCTGAGGCAGGAGGATCATTATGAGTTTGAGGCCAGCCTGGGCTATCAAGTGAGTTCAAAGCCAGCCCAAACTGCACAGCAAGACCCTGTCTCAAAAAAAAGACGCTCACCAAAGAGGACTTCCAGAACTCCTCCCATAAGTGGCAAGAACCTTGGGATAAGTGTGTTCGAAGAGAAGGGGGGAGTATTTTGAGGAAGATTGATGGCCATGTATCTTATTGTAATAAAAATTCATTTAAACATTCATCATATTTTGATCACCCCTTATATTTATTAATACTCTGTTATACACTTGAAACTGGGTAAGGAAGTAGCTATTAAGTATTCTTACTATGAAAAAAAGGAGGTAACTATAGGAAGTGATGTTAAATAACTTGATTATAGTGATCATTTCACAAAATACATGTTCGTCAAATTGTAACATTGCATATGTGTAACTGTGCATTATATAAAATATAATATATACCTCAGTAAAGCTGGAAAAATAGATGTACACAAAAACATATGACTTGGACCGGGGATATAGCTCAGTGGCACAGTGCCTGCCTGGCAGGCGTGAGGTCCTGAGTTCAATTCCTGATGCCAAAAAAGATGACGTCTTTAGTAACTTTATTGCATATTGTGTATTATTAATTCTCTCTCTTTTTTTTCTTTTTTGCTTTCTAACTTTTATTATGGAAATTTCTCCATGTGCAGAAAAGTAGAGTGAATAGTGTAATGAATACCCACCTACCTAGTTTTAGGTTGTTATACGAATATTTTGGAACATACTGCTTTTTCTACATATTTTGATATTACATTTTGAACCAAGTTGCAGATACCATGGCATTTCACTTCCAGAGGCTTCCAAAAGCAACTTTTAAAAGCTAATTTGCTGCTTATCCACGATGCAGATGTCGCACGGAGCAAAATCTGGCTCATTTTCATCCTGCAGGACAGAGTAGTCCTGTCATGATGAGGAGAGCTTCCAGAAGGGCCAATGAGAATGCCTGGAAACAACATAAATGTTCAGCGTTAGTGGTTACTTAAATATGACACCTCCAATGCCACACATCACTGGAGAATATTTTTTAAAAATGCATGGAAGATTCCCACAACATCACGAGGTTTCTTTTTTCTTAAAGTTTTCCTTAAAATAAGCAGGGCATGGTGGCACATGCCTGTCAGCCCAGCACTTGGAGGCTGAGACAGGACGATGTTGCAAGACCAGCCTGGGCTACAGAGTGAGCTCAAGGCCAGCCTGAACTGCACAGGGAGACCTTGGCTCAACAAGACCGAAAACAAATAAATACATAAATACAGTCTTCCTTAAAATAGCAGGTACATTGTGACTCAGGTCTTAGCTTAAAATTCATGTGCATAATTGGACATGGTGGTGCACACCTGTGAGCTTAGCTACTCAGGAGTCTGACACAGCAGGAACACAAGCCTGAGGCCAGCCAGGGGTGTGTGTACTCATGCATGTGCATACACACCTGGCACACGTACGCACAGAAGATGGGAAGGACATAAATCAAAATGCTAATAGCACTTGATCCAGAGGGTACCAGGGGTGCAGTGCTGTTTTCTGTCTTTCTGTTTTGGCATCATCTGAATTGTCTTACTGCCTGGTCATCAGCTGTAGTCAAGTAACCAAGTTTCCCTTTCCAGCCCAGGGGAGTTGATACTGAGGGTTGGGTGCCACAGCCTTTGAACTTCGCCCTTTAGCATGGGGAGTGAGTGGCATTATTGTTCTCCTTTGTTTTTGTGACCAGATGTGTGTAACACACATGTGCCATTTTAGCCGCTTTTAATGTACAGCTCAATGACATTAAGTACACCCACCATGGTACAGTGCAGTCATACCATCACCCAGCTCCAGAACGATCCCACTGCCTCCACTGAGCCTCTGTGCCCATTAAACCCTAACTCCCACCCCGCAGCTCTCTCCAGCTCCTCATAACCACTGCTTTCTTAGTTCTCATGGAGTCACAAAACATTTGTCCTTTGCGCTTGTTTATTTCACTTAGCATGATGTCTTCAAGCTTCCTCCCCGGTGTATGAGCCTCAGAATTGTGTCCATTTTGGAGGCTTGAACAATATTCCGTCCATCTGTGCACCGTGATTTGTCCACTCGTCTTTGGGAGACGTGTGGGTTATTTCCCAGCGTGGTGACTGTCTTTCTAAGTGACTGTGCTTTCAGGATCTGCTTTGCACCCAGGTATTGGAGACCTGAAAACATTTCAAGACAACACAAAGTCCAGGGAGAAAATGAGAGAGAGGTAACAAGTCACAAGTGCTCCCTTATATGATTTGAAAGGGCAAGTTTTAAAGCAAGAAAAAAAAAAGACCCTCAAGTGTTTCCTCCCAAAATCTTTTTCTCCCTCTTCGCCAACTCTACCTAATCAATCATCTGATGAAAGTGAAAAAGTAGAAAAAATACTAACAACTATTCCTGTTCTAACTTTCCTACTAATATGGGTGTATTTGTTTCCATTTTTGGCTTGCTTTGTTCTTTACTATTTAGAAAACATGGTGAGGCCCATTGGTATGACGTGGCTTTTTTATAACTGTAGTCATAATTGAGATGACATCTGTTAGATGAGCTCAGTCTCATGGGATTAAATCCATTCCTTCATTGAGAAAAAACTCTCCAACACCTACAATGAATTGACCATGCCAGGGAGTTAATAAAAGTGGCTTGTTAAAAATTAAAATGATACATTCTCAGAAGATACTACTAAACTAAGCAAAGGTTAGTATTAAGAAATTATAGTGGTCAATGTGTAATAGCCAGATCTTGGAAACAACCTTAATGCCCATCAACTGAGGAATGGATAAAAAAGATGTGGTATTTTTATACAATGGAGTACTACTCAGCCATAAAGAAGGATAAACTGGACACTTTTATACGTAAATGGGTGCAACTTGAGACCATACTCATTAGTAAATAAATAAGACAGATGTGTAAACATTCTATTTTCATTAGTGTGAAAAGCTAAAAGAAACAACATATGTATATGTATATGTACATAAAAAATAGTTAAAATAGTTATATTACTGATTTCTCTGAGTTCACTGAAGAGAAAGATTCATGCTGGTATTGTTTGGACAACTGGATGCAGATGTCCTGTGCTCTGGGTGAATCATTTGGGGGATGACAGTGTGCAATGTATGAACTATTGTTGCTCCCTGATTGATGTGTTTTGAAATTTTTAGTTTTTTTCTTCTTTTTCTTTTTCTCCTTGAAGTAATATGGATTGGGGGGGGGCAAAAGAAAGAAATTATGGCAGAACAGCAAGTGGGGGTGGAACATGCCTATAATCTCAGCGTTTGGGAGGCCGAGTCAGGAGGATCATTGCAAATTTGAGACCAGCCTGTGCTACAAAGTGAATTCAAGGCCAGCCTGAGCTGCATAGAGACCCTGTCTGAAAGAAAAAAAAAAAAAAAGAAAAACTATGGCAGAAAGGGCCCAGTGGCCTCTGATGATAATGAAACCTTTTTTCATGCCACTATGATCAGTTTCCTAACGTTTAATTTAATAGCTAGGAAAGTGTTCTTTTGCCCGATTCTTCATTATGGGTATTTTATGGATGGGTTGATCACGATCATCTAGTCACACTCTTAAAGGGACAAAATTACTGTATGTGGCAAGCACAGATTACCTCTGTGCAAACGGGTGAGGGGTTGTTCACTGAACTTACAGAAGACCAGTTTTGGTGGCATGAACTGTCACAGTCCTCACAGCCGGCCTTTCCCTCCCACCTGTGTTGTGCCCCTGACTCCATCCTCACCGGTCAGAGCTGATCACGTGACCTCTCAGCCTTAACCATTTCCCTCTTACAAAGTTGCCGTCTTCCCATCCTCCCTGACCTAGTGGCCAGGCTCACTGGGGTGCTCTCTGGGTGTCGTGAAACTGGCTGGATCCTGTGTCGGCAGGAAAGTTCATTCTGCTTTTCTTCCCCCCTTGCCCTTAGACCATCATCTGCAAACAGCATAAGCAGCAGCGCATCCTCAAATCACAGCGCCTACACTCCAGAGCCCCCTCTGCCCCCAGTTGGAGGTGACCTTGCCAGCCGGCTATCCAGTGATGAAGGGGAGATGGACGCAGCCGATGAACCTGAGAAGTTAGACTGTCAGTTCTCCACGCACCACCCCAGACCTCTCGCGGTAAGGCCTCCTCCTGTCCTTCCATACCTCTTCTTCGCGCTCTATGGGCACCGTGGAAAGGGCGCCAGGGTAGCCTAACCAAAGGCTTACCGTGAGTGTGGATGCCTGCGTCGGAAATTTCCTTGACATCAAGAAGGAAAGGGAAGTGCTTCCGGCTGGCGATCTCCCTTGAAACACCCGGGTGTCTGCTGTCCACCATGAAGCGAGACTGCTTGAGAAAGGGTGTTTCTGGGAGCCACCCCTCTGGCCTTGCCTGTCTAAACATGGCACCCTGGTGTCCAGGGTTAGCTGGGCCCACCTGCTCTGGAAACTGCATTAGCATTGTGTTGGGTACATGCCCTCCAAGGGGCTCTTGGTTCTATTGTTATTAGCATGAGCACACGGCAGAAAACAGAGAGAGTGTGTGGAGGGCAGGAGGAAGTATTTTGTGTCAGCATGATTGCTTATTAACAGGTACTGTCTTTCCCATTGCTTGGATAAGTCCACTTTGGAGGCTCAGAAGGTCTTTGAATCTAAAGTGGAAAATCAAGGCATCAGCTGGAGCTGGCTTACATTTGCCTTCCGGGCACTGAGGAAGGAAATGCCTCATGCGACCATCTCAGAGCCAAATGCAGAAGCCTGGAACTGGGAACCCCATGTGGTTACTCGGGGGCGGCCTGAACAGACCGCAGGGACTGCAGGGGAAATCAGTCCTCCATCTCCCTCTCACCCACTCCCGGGGTCTGGGGAAGGTGCTGCCCGTGGATCACCCACAGCCTGGGCCTTTGTCTCTTGGCCAGTACAGAAAGAGTCAGGGACAGTGTTCCACGCCTTGGCTTGGCAGCAGTAGGAAACTCAGCTCACCTGCCCAAGTACCAAAGACATTTCCTGGTCTCACACAGCAAGAAGTCTAGAGGTGGGAGCTTCCAGGCTCACTTTGGTGTCTCTGCTGTGTCAGAGAGCTGAGGGACTGCCACCACGGCCACCTCTGACTTTCACACATGGACTCAGTGAGTCCATGGCAGCTCCAACATCGGCTCATTTATCAGCATTCCGCAAACAATGGAAAGAGACACACAGGGAAGGAGTCTTCTGAGGGTCTTGGTTTAAAAAAAAAAAACTCTTCCTGTGACACCCCCAGCAGACTTCCCCCTCTGTCTGCTGGAGCTCCATCACTTCCCATCCCTACACCAGTTGGTGTCACCGAGGGAAAGATTGCAGTGACACAGGATTGCCCAGCTGTGATTCTTCCTGAGGTTCTAGGAGGAGACCCACCTCCCCTGTTACTGCTGCCGGGCAGATAGCAGAACAAAAGCCTTGTCCTATTAACAAGGAAAAGACGGGCGCAGGTGTGAGTGCACAGAGGTGACGCTAGTGGCCTCAGGGTCTTCACGGTGGCCACAAGGACAACCCGCAGCTCTGCCACGCACACAGTGTGCCAGTGGAATGGACGCCTCGCCAGCCACGGCTCTGTTTCCGTGAGAAGTTGGTTGCACAGGCAGCCAAGACTGAAAGGTGTTCCCTGGCTCTGGAGTAAAGAGACACAGGCTCTGCTAGAAGGCCAGACATCAAGACTTTTGTCCAAAGGAGATGAACTGTGCTCTGGGGACTGGCACATCTGCATGTCCCCAGTGCTTTGCAGGTTTAAGTGGGAAAGCCATGATTTGTGTCTTTGCTTTGTCATCTGTCTCCCAGCCAACAGCCAACTGAATGGTTCTTTGTAACGAACGCTCATTCAGCATGTCCTTGCAATGGAGATGAAGGAAGACGTGATGTGTAGACCTGGGACAGCTCCCACAGAAAGCTGGGAGCAGCATCCGTGTTGGGGAATTCTCTCATACATTTTCTGGCTTGGTCAAAAAAGAATCTAATATGAAGGTTGCAGAGAAATGTTTTTCATCCATTGTAGGTTTCTTCAGATTGGGTAGGAGCCAGGATTTCAATGCAACCCCACCCCAAACACAAGTGAGACAGAACAAAGGGAAGGTCTTGTCTTGCATTTCCTCCTGAGAACTGTTCCAAAGGCTGATTCCGGGATGGGTTTGTGAAGTGGGTGCCAACCCAGTGCTGCTTCTGGGACAGAGGCCAGGGAGCTGCTGGGAGCCTGAGAAGGGGATGCCGAGTCTGAGTTATAGAATCATTTGCAGGCTCGTCTGTGCTCCAGATTAGCCAAATGTCACCTTCTCAGGGGCCACCACTTGGCATTTCTGTCTCCTGGCCAGCCTGTTGTCCTAACATCATAATCGCAAGGTATTTATGAAGCCTCTGAATGCCCGTATTTCAGCCATGTGTTTTAAATGCAATGGTTTGCTTTAAATGTTTTTGTAGGACCTCATCTCGCTAATCCATTCTTCATCCCAAATCTCTGTGATCCTCATGCTGAAGTGGAAGCGAACGAGGTCCCCACTCTTTGTACATTGGTAGTCGTCAGGTACATGGGGCGTCAAGCAACCAGGCAGTGATGCTCAGATGTCTTGGTTATTTTTCTCTCATTTCTGAGACAAAATGCTTAATGCCCAAAATGAAGGAAGGAAAGGTTTATTTAGCTTACAGTTTTTGGAGGTTTCAGTCTATATTCAGCTGGCTCCAAGGCAGGGTGGTCTTGGCTGATAGGAAGCCATGCAGGGTGACTACAAGAAATAAGAGTGAAAGGGCAAAAAGGGGAAAAAAGGGAAAACCTACCTCCTTCTCTCCCTTGTATTGTATGCCGGTTCCCTGCCCCGGGCAGGTGCAGCACTCACACCACCAATCCCAGTGCTAGACAACAAACCAGTCACAAACACTAGACTCAGCTGCCTCCATGACTGCGTGAGGCTTGGGGGGCCACCCACACACAAACTGTAACACCAGGTCAAATGGAGCTGAGAGTAGTAGGTTTGAGGTGTGTCCAGGGGCATCCCAAAAGGACAGATGAGAGGGGAAGCAGAGGCCAGGACTCACAACTGGAAGCATTTAGTCTGTTGGGAAGTGAAGTGGCTCTGTGACATCAGATAGGAAAAGTATGACCAGGAACATAGAACTCTCTGCCGAGTACCTCAAGAAGATGAATCATGATGAACAGATGCAGCTGAAAATCACCCAGGCTGCTGGTTATTTTTTGTTTCTTTGCTTTTCAGTCTAAAATGCTGGCTCAGTCCCAGGAGTAAAGGATGCAGCCCTGTGAGCCACAGAAAACTGAATATAGCTATTGTCAAGTCATAATGTGAGATTCCACAGACCCCCAAAGCTCAAACCACAGCATCTCAGAAATATTTTTGGCTTTGGTAGCATTTGCTGCTTTATTTTGAGTCAAACGGTAGCCCTGTGTGTTTTTATGCAAATATTATTTTTCTCTGTGTGGTTTATATTAGCTTATTAACCTGTAATCAAAATTAAAATGTTTTTTTTTTCCCTCACAGTTTTGCTCATTTGGAAGTCGCCTCATGGGACGAGGGTACTATGTGTTTGATAGAAGATGGGACCGTTTTCGATTCGCACTAAACTCCATGGTAGAAAAACACTTGAATTCACAGATGTGGAAGTAAGTGTGTGACATAAGGTCAGAGCAGCCCCCAAATTACCCAACTCCTAACTTTCTAAATGAATGTCAGCAGCTGGCTTTTCATAGAACAAAATGACCCCAAAATCAGTATTCGTGACTAACTGTTCAATGTCAACCCTTCTTAAGGGTTTGCCTGAAGAGTTTTACAAAGATACATGAAATGTGTTATTTGCTTTGCCCTCTCAGAGATCATTTTGCGTTGGTAATCTAAACTTGATGAAAAGAACCTTAGACGAGATCTTGCTTATTTGATAGCATTTGGGGGCCTCTTTATTACTACTCAGAGCATCAAAGGATGTTAAGAATATGCTGCTGTTTGTTGATGCTACACTAGCAATGCTAAAGGTCGTTTCATAATGGTTAGAGACCAAGCACTAGTTGCTTGCTGCCCTAAGGAAAGTACATTTACAGTTACCAACAGGGCAGACTGCACACAATGCTGTCTAGTGGGTTAAGTTTGTCTTTGGCCCTTCTCACCTCCTAGAGCGCCCGCCTCACCTCTCCTGTCTTTCTTTCTTCCCTAAACTGCAGCTTGCATTCATTTCTCTAAGGATCTTTTGTTTCTCCAGCACTTTCCTGTGTGCTTACACTTTCATAGGGGGTTCCCCAGAAAAGGAAAGAAGCCTTCCCTTGGGAGAACACTTTTGGGAAGCAGTAACAGGCCTAAGCCACTTCAAGCCACAAGGGGCTGGCTATACTTTGGCCACTTAGTAATGGAAGCCCCACAGCTGGGTGTCCCCCGTCATACCTCCCAAGGGGGTCTCCAGAGGTCCCAATCTGAGAGAAGTCTTGGCCCCCACCCACCTACCTGCCCCAGGAAGCCCAGGAGAGGAAGAAGGGCCCTTGAGGCAGCAAGGAACAGAAGCCACAACTCCCCGAGCTCCCCTCCTCCCCTCCAGGCAGCTGTGGCCCCTTGGCCCCTTTACAAGATGACCATCCGGACGCACTCCATTGGGTCCACCCCAGCTCTCCCCGGGCACTTAGGACTCCAGGTTGACCTTTCAGAGAAGGTAGGAGAGGGCCACAAGAGAAGCTTGCAGTTTCTTCCCACAGGAGTGAGGTCTCCCTCTGTCCCAGCAGAACTGCAGCCGGGGGCGCTGCATGCCGGGCAGCCCGTCCTGGGTTCAGGTCCTGCGTGCTGTGCTAGTCCGCAAGGTGGCTCCCAGCCCTCTGCCCGCCAGTGCTGTGGGAGTGTAAACCCCGGACACGTGGAAGGAATGTGTTGATCTGTATTTCTTCACTCCCTGCTGTCCTGTCAGCTCAAGCTCCATATTCCTTTCCTCCTCAGGCACAGAAGCCCGAGCCACCGGGCATCAGGTCCCTCCCCCCTGTTCAGGACTTGCCTAACCAATCTGCTGTCACTGAGCAACATTGGGGCTGCCTGGGTGTCAACTCTGGAGAGCGTAGCACCCCGCTGCCCTCTCGGCCTCACTGCCCAAACTCCAGGCCCCGACGGGCCCGAACCTGGAGGGATGGCAGCCGATGGGGGCATGGAAGACTTTAGGAAGAAAAAGAACGGCCAAGACTCTTTTTTCTTTAACAAGCATTTAACTCTGCATCAGGAGACGCCAGCACAGTATTCTCTTTCAGCCAGGTCAGCATTTGGATCTCCACGCCAGCTGGCGGGGGAGGATGGGCACTGTCAGGAATGGATTCGCATCCTTGGGCTTTTGCACGGGACTTCCCTAGGCAGAGCGCACAGCCTGGCAGAGCTGCAGCCTGCTGCCTTTGGCACCTGGAGAGAGAGCACAGACAGCGTGCAGCCTAGGGAACAGCTGCTCCCGGGGGTGGCCCCTTGCCTCTCCCCCTGCCCTGATTCCCACTGCCCATGATGCCCACTGAGGGTTAGTGGGGAGAGCAAAGGCTAGGTCAGAGTATTCTAAAAGTCGCACCCACCCAATCCTGAGTGAGGGCCAGGTGAGAGTTAGGCCTTCGGCTCCACTGGTTGGTACAAGTAACAGCATGAATTGGTACAATTGAGTGGGAAAAATATAAATTGGGACGTTCAGCAAGGATCCCATTCAGGGTCATCAAGTGGGGTCCTCCCTCCATGACCCGTCTGGTATTTGTAGATAGGCTTCCGCCATAAGTAACTGCTGAACCTCTCCACCATGTGTTTCTCCCTCTCCTTTAGTGGGGAAGGAAGGTCTAGGCGAGGAAACGTTGAGTGGTT
Source organism: Hydrochoerus hydrochaeris (assembly GCA_004027455.1). NCBI lineage: Eukaryota > Metazoa > Chordata > Mammalia > Rodentia > Hydrochaeridae > Hydrochoerus > Hydrochoerus hydrochaeris. Next base: position 243,566 of record PVLA01001326.1, read on the forward strand.
GCCTGTAGTAAAGGCAGCAAGGTGACAGAGACAGCAAGAAAGCTTGCTGGCGCCACCTGCTCCTAGAAAAGTCCCCCAGCCCACTTAGGAAGGATGTGCAGTGCCAGGCAGCACTGAGGACGCGTGCAGACCTCTCCAGGCTGATGCTATGGGAGTCCTTGCCCAGCATGCACAGTCCCTGACACTATGGTTATGTTGCTGCTGAGAGTTCACCCTCTCCCCGCATCCACCCGCCTCCCCATCCATTCATCTGTCCATCCCCTCATTCATTCACGGAAACAAGGGCTTTGGAGCTCCTCAGTGAGTGCTTGCAGCAGCTTTTCTGTTCTCTGGACTCGAGGGGAAGTCAGTTCTCAAAGGCCACCATGGCCACTGTGGGTTTGGCAGCATTTTTCTCTTAGATTTGATCTCCTCAGACTGATGTTTTTCCAGGACACTGTGCTTCCGTGTTCAAGGATTCCTCTGGATTCCACCCTGAGGACGGAAGCCACAGGTTCCACTGCTTTCAGGCAAAGAAGGGCTTGTTCAGAGACAGGAATAAGTGGAGAGCCACTTATTTCTCCATCAGGGCCTCTGTCCAGGGTCCCCCAACACCTGGTCCTGGTGCCCCAGCGGGAGGGCAGCCTCCAGACAAAAGGGGCAGAGTGAGGGCCCATCCTGTGGCCTGGGCCCACTTGCCATCCAGTGCTGCTTTCAGAGAAACAAAGCTAGTTCCAGCCACCGATGAGCCTGTGCAAACTAGCTCTTGGGGAACAGGGGCGCCACATGAGGAAGAGGAAAGAACCAGCTTGAGCACACTTAGCTCCTGAGCTCAGCATTCTCTCCTACAAAATCAGGAATGGAGGGTGACCCTACCCACAGCTGCCAAGCCTCTCCTGGTCTCCAGAGCAACAGCAGAATCAACCTAGGCCATAGATTATAAGCAGCAACCATTCCCAGCACAAGTCAAAAGACGGTTTGCAGAGAGGCCCCAGGAACAAATCCCTGCCTGGTGACAGCCCGGACCCCAGGGACTCAGCTCAAAAAGCATCGCCCCTGCCCCAGTTCCAGGAAGGCAAAAGAGGAAAACCGGGGCTCCCTCTCCTTCCCCCTGGATGTATTGCTTCCCCTCCTCGATTGCTGCCTTGTGTTCAAAACAAACTAGAAATTCCCATCCCCTGCTCTGGATGTATGAGGGTCCCCACAATTTGACATGTTAGTGATGGGGACAGAAAGACCTGTTGACGGGTAGCGCCGTGATGACCGCTCTGAGCAGGAGCTGAAGTAGACTGGGGTGTAGAGAGCCTCGGGCACGGGCAACTCTTAGTTATTTCCCAAACCCCTGACCCTCCATGCCCACCAGGAGCCAGTAGCATGGAAATGCCTCTCCCTGGAATAACCAGAGCCAGCGCAGATAGCCAGCGCAGGAGGATGCTGGCCATGGGGAGAGACTTTCCAGGATGCTCCAGCCAGGTGCAGGATGGGAAACGGGGTAGGAATGGGGTTGCGGTGGGCAGAGGGGGAAGCTCTGGCCCACATACCCCAGGCAACCAAGCTCTATCCTCCTGTTTCCTACTGCAAGCCAGAACCTAAATGTAAAATGACCACTGCTCATAAAAACCACCTTCATCACTGCCAATCAGACAGCAGCAGACAGGGTGGGCAGGCTCCCAGGACATTATAGTCTATAACACCACCTCTCATTCGTGAGCCCCAAGCCATGATCCAGTAGCCAAGCTTGGAGAACAGAGCTGAAAACCAGCAAGCAGCGGCCGGTGTTGCAGCAGGGCAGAGTAAGGAAGGGCCACCCTCAGACTCCATCTTCCCAGCCTCCATCCTCCATAGTCTGGGTCCCACCGGCTGTCCTGTCACCCCAATGCTCACATGTCATCGAGCCTCCCGAGCAGCACCCTCCCGACGTCTCACTGTTTCTCTCTGGCTCTTCTCTCATGTTTAGGAAGATCCCTCCTGCGGCAGATAGCCCCCTGCCCTCGCCAGCTGCCCACACCTCCACCCCCGTGCCAGCATCCGTCTTGCAGCCTTTCAGCAACCCCAGTGCTGTGTATCTTCCTTCAGCTCCCATCAGCTCGAGACTCACCTCTTCTTACATAATGACATCCGCCATGCTCTCAGACGCAGCTTTTGTGGCATCGTCGGACCCACGCGTCCTCATGTCCCACACCACAGCTTTCCCCCATGTGGCCGCAACCCTCAGCATCATGGACTCAACCTTCAAGGCCCCATCTGCCGTCTCCCCGATACCAGCTGTCATCCCTTCCCCATCCCACAAGCCATCCAAAACCAAAACCAGCAAATCCTCAAAAGTCAAAGACCTGTCCGCCCGTAGCGACGAGTCTCCAAGTAACAAAAAGAGGAAGCCACAGCCTTCGACTTCCTCCTCTTTCTCCTCCTCCTCTTCCTCCTCCTCCTCCTTGTCCCTGCAGACCTCCCTCACGTCTCCACTGTCAGGGCCCCACAGAAAGAACTGTGTTTTGAATGCCAGTTCTGCTCTGAACTCCTATCAGGCTGTGCCCCCCTATACCAGTCTGTCTGTGCACAGCTCCAACAATGGGGTGAGCCCACTCAGTGCCAAGCTGGACCCCTCAGGACGGACCTCGCTGCCTGGCGGCCCCACGGACCTAGCGAGACAGGTGTGCACAGTGGGAGGCAGCAGTGACTCCTGTCCCCTCTCTGTGCCCTCCCTCTCACTCCATGCAGGGGACCTCTCGCTAGCCTCACACAATGCCGTGTCTTCTCTGCCCCTCTCTTTTGACAAATCAGAAGGAAAAAAGCGTAAGAACTCGAGTGCCAGTAGCAAAGCCTGTAAAATCACTAAAATGCCTGGTATGAATAGTGTTCACAAAAAGAACCCACCCAGCCTTCTCGCACCGGTGCCCGATCCCGTTAACAGCACCTCCTCTCGGCAGGTAAGGGACCACCTGGCACTGCCTTCACCAGCTGTGGGGGGCAGGGGGAGCTGGGCAGCGCCCCTGCTTGGCCAGATGGCTCAGACAGGTGACCCAAGTGTGGTGGCCCCTGTCCTTGGGTCCCACCTGGGCCGTCTGCACTCTGTGCTCTGAATGCAGTTTATTTAACCAGTACTGTAGACAAGGCTGTGTGCGAAGCACTTTGCAGAGAGCATCTCCTTCAGTCCTCAATTTCACCCAGAGTAGCTGATACTGTTGTCGCCATTTCACGGATGGGTTAACTGAGGCACGCAGGGATTCTGACTTCCCTGTTCCACTTCTATTTTATATCTTGAAGTTCCAAGGACAATTTCATTAAAGAGTTCTGTCTCTGAGAAGTTTGATCTGATCTGTTGCGAACCCCCCAGGCCACAGACAGTTTAAATGACGCCAGGATCCCGCCTGGGGAATGAGTGGCCGCCTGTATGAGCACCTGTATCCTGCCTGGATGACCCCACCTCCTCCTGACATAACTGTTCTGTGTAAAATTGCAGCTGCCACCTACAGGCAGAGCTGCTCCCTCTCTGCCACCTCGGGAGTTCAGGATGTGCATATCCCCAGAACAGGTGGGTGGGTGGGCCCAAAAAGTGTTTTCAGGTTGGGAATATAGCTTAGTGGCTCAGCGCCTGCCTGGCAAGCTCAAGGTCCCAAGTTTGATTGCTGGTACCCGCAAAAAAAATAAACTTTCCCCAGGCTCTGATCCCCCTCTCAAATCCAGTCTCTGCAGCCTGAGGAACCCTTTAGGAAAGGCCGCACCCACTCCACCCCACCCCACCTCACCCAGCAGTGAGAGTAGAAGGCAGAGCCCAAGCTCCTTACAGCCCCGTGTGGAAATCCCAGCCGAGGGTTACCCCCAAGCCCAAGGGTCACCACCACACAGAGGTGGGCCCAGCCCTGGGTCAGCAGGAGGACTGTGGAGAGAGATGGGAGGCAGCTATTAAAAGGCGCTGTAATGTTTTATGTCACTGCATGAGACTTATTAAAACCCACAAAGAACAGCTCCTGGGGGACCCCCACATCACAAGCACCCACAGGCATCAGCACGTGTGCAACCCAGGGGCCAAGAGCTGCAGCCATGGCCAAGGTGAGAGGAGACAAGACCTGGGCCTTCTGCTGTGCCTGACTCCACCCGACTCTGGGGTGCAGGAGTTGGGGGTGGCGCCCACAGGGTCTTTCCGGAAACTGAACTGCAGGTGTGCGGCACCTCCAGTCTCAGGCTGGAGAGCATGGCCAGAGCTGCTCAGGCTGGAATGTGCACACTGTTGAGCTCCAGGGCTCTCAGGAAAATGCAGATGTGGGGCAAGCAGGCCAGGTGGAACCAGGGAGGCCAGGTGTCCAGCAGGCACACAGACAGGGCTTCAGCTTCTGCAGAGCACACCCGGAGCTACAAGGCCATGGTGTCCCACTTGTTTCAGGTAAAATTCCAACAGTGGGCACCTGTGATGGTCTCTGTTCCAGCTCTTTGGATATTAACTCAGTTATTACCTGATCATGCCCCCATTTCACTGATGTGTCAACCAAGGCACCGGAAGTTAGGCTTGGTTCCCAAAGTCACATGGCAAGTGAAAAGCAGGGCTGGGATTTCAGCTGGGCCTTCTGGTTCTGGAGTCTGCCTCGGCCTCCATCGAGCGCGTCGCCGGCAGGAGCATGGGAAATGCTCAGATGACCTGACAGATCTGCCAGAACCTGGAGCGAAGGAGCAGAGAAGTCTCTGCCAGAGCACGCACATTAGAAGGGAATTTAAAGAAACAATCAGTGCACTTCAGCACTGCCTGGGGCCTGCTTCACGCTGGTTCCATCCTGCCAGTGATAGCTGCATACGGGGCTGGCAGCCCAAGGAGAAAAGCCTTTGTCCAGGGCCACTGTCATTGGTTTCCATGTGTGTGGGAAGGCATAGGCCTGGGGGTCTGTTCTGCTTCTGTTAGAGGTTTAGCAAAGAGACAACTTGAGGTTCCAGCTGTGTGTATCTCATAGTTATCGGTGGAAGGCCAGCGTTTGCCATCATGGTATGAAACTGGTCAGGAGCTGGGGATTTAGCTTAATGGCCTAAGCCCCTGCCTTGTAAGTGTGCAGTCCTGAGTTTGATCCCCAGGACCAAAAAAAAGAAAGAAAGGAAAGAAACTGGTCAGGAAACCAGACTGAGTAAAGGGCGAGTGTCTTTCTGCAGAGGCGGTGAAGGTAGAGAAGGTGTAGAAGGACAGAGACCAGCTTTGCAGATGAGTGAGGGACAGGAGGCTACTCCCTGAGGACCCTAGGAAGGGCCGCCCCTTCATGCCCCCAGTCCTGCCAGGACCACACTCAGCACAGGTGCCGCCTCACCTGGCTTCCTGTGTGCTGTCTTCTCCCAGGGATACCTGACAGGAATGGGCCCAGATGTATGCAGTGGCTCCAGGGACCCAAGCTCAAAACAAGATGGGCCCGTAATGTGGTCATAGCCGGATAAGCTCGTGGGCTGCTTGGCCACAGATGGGCAGGCTGCGCCCCTGCAGAGCCCAGCAGTGGGGTAGAGAGGGCTCTCGGTGAGGCCTCCACCCTGAGACACAGTCTGACCATCAGAGCACCTTGGAGCCCTGTCACTGTCAGCTTTCACCAGCAAAAGGGACGAGACACACCGAGCAGCCCTCTCTTCTCTCGGCGACTCCTGTCTGTCTGTCCAGCCTGCTTTGCACCACCTCAGGGGTCTGAGCAGACTTCACTGGTGTCTTTCAGGTTGGGAAAAACAGCAGCCTAGCTTTGTCACAATCCAGTCCTGCAAGCATCCCCAGCGCAGGACACAACCGACAGGTGAGTCACTGGGAGCAAAACCCAGAGCCTGCATCATGGTGGGAGGGATGGGCAGAGGGTACAACCCACGTGCATACCTCCCTTCCCCTTCAAAAGCAGCTCCCTGGCTTCCACGCCTTGGTCTTCTAGTTACTAGCCATGCATCCTTGAGCAAGTTACTTCACTTCTTTGTGCTTCCGTTTCCTTTCCTAAGAAGTGGAGATCATCATGGCCCCTCATCTCGAGGCTTTCGTGAAGATTAAATTAACTTATTCACACCAAGTCTCTTGGGAACGCCTGGCATGCAGCAAACCCACAAGTGTTGGCTATGACTGTTATTGTTCTTACCAGCTGTCTGATCTTAGGCAGAGTACTTCCGTGGGTCTCAATGTTTGCATCTGTTCAATGGCCAGTTGATGCCCACCACCTACGGGCACTGTAGAACCTGAGAATAGGACACTGCTGATGAACGGGCCCAGACCTATAGTGCATAGCAGTCTGCAAAGCCCAGTGAGCCCACAGGACCTGCCTCACCGAGGGGATTTTTCAGAGAGACTTGAGGTTTCTGAGGTTGAGGTGTGACAGTTGTGGCTGTGTAAGTCTGAGCGAGACAAAGGACTTTGCCTAGTGCTGGGGTTGGAGTCTGGGGTCGTGGAGGGTACTGGGAAGCTGAGCCCCTGAGCATGACTGGAAAACAGGGCTTGCCTTAGACGAGAGGCACGTTTTGTAGACACCAAATAGTGGTGTTTGTATTTTGCTCTTTCATATTTCCCCACAAACTCTGGGTAGCATTTGAGCAAAGATTATGGACTGACTGTGGAGCACTGAGTGCCAGAGGACCCCCCCCCCCGGTTTTTTGAGCAGCTGTGGCTCTGTGCCTGAGCACTTGTGTGCTGCTTAGGAGAGGCTGGGTGTGTCTGCCCTCACCTAGCAAGCTGTAGAGTCCAGAGCCTCAGGTCCCCCTGCTGGGTGTGCAGACTCCATCAGGTGTGCCTGGACAGATGCATAATACAACAGAGAACCCCATTTAAGCCCTCCTTGCGGGCAGTGTGGGAAGCCCTTTGCTTACATTACCTGCATGGAGTGAGTGTGCATACAAACTGATAGCATCCTGGATCATACTCAGGTGATACAGGAGGCCAGGCATGGAGTACACATCTGTCATCCCAGGACTCAGGAGGCTGAGGTGGGAAGATTTCCAGGAGTTCAAGGCCAGCCTGAAGTACATAGCAAGCCCCTGTCTCAAAAAATTAATCGCAGGAGTGCTGTACTAAGAAGCTATGTAATTTGAACCCAAAATCTGTATCTCCAAAGCCTCTAGGTTTACCCAACACTATAGGTAATGATGGCTGTGCTATGTTACAGGATAGGTTCTGTAGGAAAAAGTGAACCAACAGAGACAAGAAGTGAAGACTTGAGTGGTTTTGAAAAAGTTTTTCTTTTCTTTTCTAGAAGAACACAAACAGAATGGGCAGGATAAGGACACTTCCATAACAAGACTATGAAGCCCCTTCCAAACCAGTTCCTGGTCATGACTCATCCAAGGCGGCAGGAGGAGGGAGAGCAGCAGGCACAGGAGAGTGTGCTTCCTGGGCCCTGCCTGTGCTCTGGCTTTTCTTCTTCTCCTTCTCCTTCTCCTTCTCCTTCTCCTTCTCCTTCTCCTTCTCCTTCTCCTTCTCCTTCTCTTCCTCCGCCTCCTCCTCCTCCTCTTCCTCCTCTTCCTCCTCCTTCTCCTCCTTCTCCTTCTCCTTCTCCTCCTTCTCCTTCTCCTCCTTCTTCTCCTTCTCCTCCTTCTCCTTCTCCTTCTCCTTCTCCTTCTTCTTCTTTTCCTAATTGACCAATTTTTAGTTTTGAGGAAAAAGACAAAAGAACATGAACTTGAGATTTACAGAGAACAATACCAGTGTTTTCTTTTTGTTTCTTTTTCTTTTTTTTTTTTTTTTTTTCATTTGCCATGTTTGTACATTCTTCCAAATGTGGGGTCTCCTACCCCAGCTCCTGATGCTACTACTGCACCATCATCTTGCTTGGGCACTGAGGACAGAGGTCACAGAATGTCAGTTCCTGGTTGACACTGTCTGAAGCTCTTGAACTTTGGCGCACACAAAGCTCTTTTCCTTCCTCATCTTCTGCCCGTTCTCCTCCACCCCTCCGCTCACCTGCCACTCAGTGGTCTCCCACTGGCCATCAGAGGTTGCTGGGGACAGCTGCCCTGGGACAGCCTCCTAGGGAGGAGAGTTGAGGACAGTTGGGGTACCCAGGCTGCCTTAGTCCCCCTTACTGGAGCCAAATGCCAAGGGCAAAATTGAGAACAGTGGCCATTTAATGATGTGATTTGTCTGACATCACTGACTAGAGGTGTACCAGGGCATTGGTAGAAGCAGAGGGGCATGACAGGAAGCAGAGCATGGGGGACAAGATGATAGGAAACAGGTATCTGTGATGGCCTGCACTTGTTTGGAATCTACTCTGCAGGGTCTCTTCCAAGGCACAGTGAGTGTGCAAATTCCCAGAATTAGGTGGGCCAGAGCCTAAGGCATCCCAGGGAAAAGGCAGTTCCAGAGGAGGAGAGCCAGAGCTAAGATGATCAGAGCTGCCCTCAGGGAGAGCCAAACCCCATTAATACTAGCGTTGCCTCCCCAAGATAAGTGGTAAGGGTGGGCCACCCCTGGTGAAGAAGAGCCATTTGGAAGAGCTGACTGACAGCTCCGGAGCGCTGCAGCTATAAAGCGAATTCACGCTGGAGCTTTGAAAGAAGCTGCAAACAACAGCGTAGCTCTGATGGGAAATCCAGTCTAGAACAGGGCCCACTCTGTGTGTGAGTGTGTGTGTGTGTGTGTGTGTGTGTGTGTGTGTGTGTGTGTGAGACCGGTGATACACTAGATCACAGAGGTACAACGAGGACCTGCTCCATCCCGAACCCAGAAATGAATGCACCTTTCCCAGCTGGGCACCCCCTCATCCCCACCCTGAGTTTTCCTTTCCTTTCCCATCCCCCACGCACCCACCCACCCAAAGATCAGACTACTGTTCAGCTTCGCACACTTGGAATCCGCTAGGATGGAAGGCAAACGGAGCGATTTGAATCAATGGAATTGCACTGACAGTGTTTCTTATAGGGTTACTAAATTTTTTAATATAAAAATGAAGATTTTTTTAAAAATTAGGAGTTGATATTAAGTACCAGGACATTAGTTGAGATGATTTCATTTTTTTATTTCTACAGTGTTAAAAGTGCACTTATATGCTGGTTTATTTACGTCTTTGGGGGGGGAGACTGCAAATTAAAGGGATGATTGTTACTTTTTGTTTCCTTGTTTTTTAAAAGGTTAAGGCAGATTTTAAGACTTACAAATGTTTAAGAAATTATAAACAAGGTTAGACCCTTTGAAAAAAAAAGTTCAGAAGATATTCTTAAAGAAAAATTTTATAGTGTTAATTTTGTAATAATTTATGTTTTACTATATTACAGAGCTAACTGACCAGAATAGTTTCAGAAACAATATGAAACTTAGGAAAGTTGAAGCAATGTTTATATTTTTAAAATGTTCTTTGAATTATGTTTTTAATTGTACATTTCTTCAGACTGAAAAGTGTGTACATATCTTTGTTATTTTTGCACAATTTTTGTCTTGTTCGGTTTTAGAGAAGTCTATTGTGTTTTTTTTAATAATTTATTTTGAGTTGTAAAACTTGCAGGAGTAAAAACAAAACAAAAATCTCAGCAACAGAATAACCCTCTGATTTATAAACTCTTAAACTCGGAGAGGGAAAACAAAGGTTGAAAGAAGAAGTGGCTGCTTCTGAGATATATTGTCTGGACAGGGACTGAGGAGTTACTCGACAGATTTAAACATTTTCACGCTCCAGTCTCCAGTCGGAAGCTGGAATAACAGAGGCTCCCACCAAATGCTGCTTACGTTCTCGAAAGACTGGCTCTGACCAAGGTGAGGACTGACACTTCTGGAAAACTGAGCAAAAAGGGAAAACCCACGGTATTTCTTCCTTTGCAATCAACCACAGGTTTACTTTGTAATGATGTATTAAAAAAAAAAAAAACTCGCAGCTTGAAAACATGGAATGCAAATAAAAGGTTTTCTTTGGGTTTGTTTTCATGGAGTTCAACTGGACCAGCCTATCATGCATTATTAGGGTGATCTCCTTCGGGTCTTTCTGTTCCTCACACGCCTCTCAGCCTTTTCTCCTGGCCCCTCGACTGCACACACCCCAATTTGCCTGAAGATCTCCCGACTTGTCGCCAGCCATAGAGGCTCCAAAGCTCTGGTTGTTAAAGCATAACGCAATGCATAGACCTGTCAGCCATAAAATTAAAAAAAAAAAGCGACTTGGATTACTTGTATGCCTTCTTTTGTATCAATGTACCAATTGTAAATAACGCTGATCAACCTTTGTAGCGAATAGTTTATACAGCATATTCTATTATTGCTGATTCTCAGTGAACTCTTGTTTTAAACAAAGGAAAAAAAGAAGAAATTTTCTATTTACACCTTCTATTTTGTTATGCTGTCGGCCCATGGCACTTTAACAAAACTGTGGGTTTTACGTAGCTGGTCTGTCATGGGATATATTAAATAACTGTTGTTGCACAGATAAGAATTTGCACCTGCTCATTTGTCCTTTCCTACTACCGATTTTAGAATCTTTTCCAGAAGAATTTTGAAGAAAGCATGTCCAATCATTCTAAACAAATGCCACACTTGTGAGTGGGTTTCTTTTCTATGATCCATATTTTGTAACACTAAGTATTTTCCTTCTTTGTCCCCTACCTTTATGTCTTAGCACTATCAGATAGAATCCATTCCATGCCTGTGATATTGTAAGCAGAATAAATGTCTGAAGTAGGTGTAAATAGTAAATTCTATGGCTTACAGTTTCAAAAGGAAAGAACAAACTTGTATCTATTGATACTGAGTGGTTCACCACCAGGCCTGGAAATATTCTCCAGTGAGCAATTGTTTTTAAGTTCGGTTTTTGTTTTTTTTTTTTGGAGGGGGGGGATTGGTTTGTTTTGGTTTTTTTGTTTTTTGGGTGTTTTGGTTTTTTGGTTTGTTTTTTTTTTTGTAACATGGCTTTGTAAATAAAATAATTTATATGTTTGTAAAACATTGTCTTTGGGTTTTCATACTGTTGAAGTTTTGAATGTTGCCTTTGTTTCTTTGGGGGTGAAGGTTTTCTCACTGGAAGAGCCTTCCCTTTGCAGAGTATGTTTACAGCAAGAGATGACAGGAAGTAGAAGGGAAGATGGAGAATTCACTGAACAAATATTCCCGGCTGAGCCTGCTAGGCTCCCTGTGCTCAGGGAGGGGAAACAGGCACAGTCCCAGCTGCTGTCTGGGATGACCCAGTCAGAGAGAGAGCACATGAACACCCAATCCCTTGTGGAATGACTGATTGCAACCAGCCCAGTGCTGTGGTGGGAAGGAGAATTCTGTGGAGGAGAAAGTAACAGGAGAGACTGGTAGGATAGGGCAGGAGGGAGCTATCAGGAGCTCCTTCCCAACAGGCTGGAGGCAGAGGTGACCCAAGGCTAGGGAGGGTCTCAGAGGGCCCACTGTGGACAGCAGGGGCAAGAGAGGGGCTGCCAGGGAAGGTCACAAGAGGCCTCCTGAGTTGGAGGAATCCTGTGGAGAGCTGTGGGTGATCTGCTCTGTTCAAAGTGCTGAGTGGCTGTGTGGAGAACCAGGTGGGGGATCTGAGACCAGCCAGAGAGAATATCCATGCAGTCACAGGATGGCAACAGTCCCCATGAAGAGAAGTAAATGGGGTCAAGATTCGTTTTCAACATCAAATCAACAAGACTTGCTCAGGGGACAAATGACCCCAGGCCTGCAGGAAAGCGCTGGTATTGGGTAGAGATGCCATATCTTCACACGTGAAAAACCGAAGTGGGAAGACGGTGCAGGGGCTTGAGTAGTGGTTGATGAAGATCAGAAATTCGGTCTTGTAACCTTCTTGTAAGCAGCCTAAGCTTATGTCAACATGATTTCAGCTGAAGTCAGAAAACCCACAAAAGTGAAAATTAAGAGATTCAAATCTTCAAGAGCACAATGGAACTGCCCAGGTCATCAAGGGTACACCTGTCCCAAAAGCCACCAGGGTATCTGAAAAATGTCACTTTGCAGAAGCAAGGTGTACCATTCCATCACTGCTATGGTGAGATTGGTAGGATGTCCTGTGGGATTGGACCCAGAGTCACTGGCCCAAAACAAGGGCTTAAGGTTTTGCTGCAGCTGCTTGAAAAGGCAGTGTTCTGCTGAGGTGGCTTCTGGGGTCACTGAGCACGTGCAGAAGAACAAAGCACCCAGGTGTGCACAGCATTCACAGAGCGCATACATGGATTAGCCCAAACCTGGGCCCCTTGCCACACTGAGATGCCCCCTGCTGAACCAGAGCACGGTGTCCCTAAGCCAGAAGAGGAGGTGGCACCTAAGAAAAGGATGTCCCAGAAGAAACCAGAGAAAGAAAAGCAGCCTTGGAATAAATAATGAAAGCAACATAAAGTAAATGCAAATAAAGCAAAAAATAAAAAAGTTTGATTTTATACACAGATGTATGCTCCATAGGCAACCAAAAAGTCTGAGTCGTCACATCCAGAAGGCCTGGTATGCACAGCCCTGAGGCCAGCAGTGTAGCCACAGGTATGGACAGGATCCCGGAAGAGACTATAAGGGGAAACCAGCAGACACCCACAGATGAGGCAGCACCTCAGAGCTGGCAAGGAACCTGTAGATGAAACCCAAAAGAATGGCTCCCCAGAAGCCAGGACTAGAAGATGCTTCCAGAAAGACAAAGTTAAGAGGCGGCAGCGTGACATGGAAGTCGCTGATGGCTACCGGTTTTCTAGAGCCACTGTACAAGTGATGAAAACTTCAGCAGCTTGAAAGAAAGAACAAGAACTCTTCACAGTTCTGAAGGCCAGATGTCTCTAGACTTCCAAAGGCCTTCAAGGAGGCGCCTTCCTTATCTCTTCTAGTTCCTGGTGACTGCTGCATTTTTTGCTGTTGCTTGGCTCAGGGACATCATTTCTTTCTCTGTCTCCATTGTCACATGGCCTCTCCTGTGTCGCCGGTCTCTTGTGTCTCAAATGCCCCACTGCTTTCTCTTCTAAGCACATGAGACTTAAGGCCCACCCTAAATCCTGGCGATCTCTGGTGATGCTTCACTTCATGGTATCTGCTGATCCCCTTTTCCAAATAAGGGCCTACTCACAGGTTCTGGGGCTCAGGATTCGGGTACAGGTTTTGTGAAGTTACAGTGACCTTCCTACTACAGTGACCTTCATGTAGGTGTGCTGGACACGAAGGGAAGGGGATGGCAAAGCCAGACTGGGTGTTCTAAAGACTGAATGAGAACCAAGCAAGGGAATTCAGGAAGCGCAGGCAATCCTGAAGACGTTAGAAGACACAAGCGCATCTTCGTATCTGGGTTTTTTGGTTGTTTGTTTTGTCATTTTGTTTTTCAAGGAAGGAGAGGCCAGATTATAATTGGTATAATCGGGGTTGGGGATTTAGCTCAGCGGCATAAGCACCTACCTTGTAAGCAGGCGGTCGTGAGTTCGACCCCGGTACCGATGATTAAAAAAAATAACAATAATAATTGGTATAATCTTGGGAGGAGTAACTGGACAGGGAGAGGAAGAGACTGGGGAAGCAAGGGAAAGGGTGATGAAAAGGGGGGAAACTGTTGGGAAGGCAAGGAGGAGGCCCTGCCTGACCGGTATAGGAAGAGGGGTTTGGGGTAGCAGGGAAGAAGTTTGCTTGTAGTTTTAAAGGTGGAAAGATGAGGGATGAGGCCTCTCCAGTGAGCGAGAGACAAGGTGATATGCCTGACAGGCTGAGGGAAATTTGAGAAGAGTCAAGAAGGAGTGAAATAGTTATTGAAGAAGCCAGACTGCTTTGAGATCTGCGATTAAAGAAAAATCCTGACATGGAGAAGACAGTTTTAGACACTGTTTGAGGACACGAAGAAGCAGAACACAGCCACATGGAGCCAAAAATCTCAGGCAGGCAAGGTGCAGTGGTACATGCCTGTAATCTCAGCACCCTAGCAGGCTGAGGCAGGAGGGTCATAAACTTGAGCCCAACCTGAGGTGCATTATGAGTTACCAAGAACCCATCTCAAAATCAAAACTTTAAAAAAGGCTGAGGATGCAGTTCAGTGTTTAATTCCCAGTACTGATGAGAAAGAGAAGATGAGACAGAGACCGATTTTAGGCTAACTAAAACAAGTTTCTTGTCATTTTGCCTCTGCCCCAAGTGAATGTTTTCACTCATATGCAGAGCAGAAATCCAGAGGGGACAGAGCTGAAGCCTGGCACACAGCAGGCCCTGTGTGGAAGTGTAAGGTGAGGTTATCCACAGCCACAGCAGGGCAGCACTTCCAGCATCCGCAGCGTCCTTCCTCCACCTGCTCGCTAAAGCATGTTTATGACTGGCCACCCCGCGCTGCACTGGCCTGGGAGACTCCTAACCCTATCTGAAAGGGGCCTGCTTGTGCATTCTGCTTTGTCCAAATCCAGTACTCTTAGAGGGCTCAAAAACAGCCAGAGGTTTGGAGAATCCATGTGAGAACCAGATTGATGATTAATGGATTGATTAACTCATTGATTGATTGAAGTTTTGCCCCTTTGTGTAGCTGAGGAAACAGACTCACAGAGGCTAACTGAGGCACTGAGAGCAGGCAGTTGGCCCACGTCACCCCTTCCCCCTTCACCCCTTTATGCAGTCCTCTCTATTGTTCCTCCCTGCTCCCTGTAAACATACACTCTGTTGACATTTTTTGCCCCAGTACCCAGCATTGGACCCCAGGCCTTCACACCGAGCTACAACCCCCAGCCTTTTTCCTGTCTTCTGTTTTTGTTTTTGTTTTTTCTAGGCAGAGTCCCATTAAACTGCTCTGCAGCCCAGGCTGGGCTCAAACTTGCGATCTCCTTGCCTCTGCCTCCCTGAGAGCGGCGATTACAGGCATGTGGCCCCACACCCAACTTCTACCCATGTAATTTTCTTCCTAAACCACTGTAAATATCTCTACAGAAATCTCTACAGGCCGAGGATTTAACTCAGTGGCACAGTACCTGCCAGGTAAGTCCAAGGTCATGAGTTCAATTCCCCCTACCCAAAAAAAAAAAAAAAAAAAAATCTTTAAAGAGATTATGTCTGTCTTTTAATTGGTGACTTGGGTTTCTATAATTTATTTTACTAAACTTAGACATTTTCCTCCTTTTAGTTTTTCCCCATTAGGCGTTAACTACCTTGTGGGATTTTTCTTGCTTTCTGCTCTGGTTGGGGCTAACCACAGCAATAGGTTTTATGAATCCTTGTTTCTGAGCAAAGTATCCAAGAAGGTATTTTAATGTTTATTTTCCACTCTTTACATCTTCATAACCCTTCAAGTAGAAAAGTAAACAAGGCCAGTAGAAAGTGCTGAATGTCTCAGTGGATCCCTCACAAGCCTGGATCATCACTGGAACATCACCAGCGTGGGGAGCCTGCCAGTTGCTGGGAGGCGCTGTGGTTACCCAGCCAACTCCAACCACAATCTCATCCGAGGTCACTGGCGCTGGGAAGCTCCCTGAATTTAAAAAAAAAAAAAAAAAAAAGTGGAATTCTTCCGGGCTTTCCCTTTTAGCCCTCAAATACATTAGTGAGTTTTTTTAATCCAACGGCATCATCACAAAATCATCGCGCCCTCTGCAACTGGAAAAGTAGTGTGGAGGCTGCTATTAAACAGGAGCGCTGGCAGTCTGGGGTTAGGGTTTCTCTCCTGCCCCCTCACTTCCCTGGCTGATTTCCCTGCCAGTCTTCTCACTAACCAGCTCCCTCCCCCAGCAGATCTCTTCCTGGCTCTGCAATAATCCAGACACCCATTAAGTGCGCAACAATTCCAGCACAGTCTTGAAAGAGGTTTACTTCATGGAAATGAAGAGGATGGGGAGGAAAGAAAATGCAGATTCTGGAGAGATTCTACCAAAAGAATCTGATGCATGCCATGCGTGTCCTTGGTTATCAGTTTTTAATTGGCCTCTGGGTCTGCCCGGCACCTTCAGCTGCAAACCTGGAGACTCGCTTGCTGCATCAGACACTGAGAGCAGAGGTGCTGCAGGCCCTGCTCCCCTGCTAGCGCTTTGAGAATGTTCATGCCGTCCACTATGAGCCCAGCACTGCTTCACATTTTAATTAATGAATTGGCATTCAAAGTAACCTTGCGAATAAAAGCCATGAATACAAACACACCGGTTTACAGGAGAGCTGCTACCTTTGCCGGGGCACAAGGGAGATCTCTGGAGAACTGGAAACGGTCTGTCTCTTGACCTAAGAGCTTGTTAAATGAATCTAATCATCGTGAAATATTTTTTTGCATCGTGAAATATTTATCCGGTTGTATACTTAAGGTCGCTTCCTCACTGTGCAGTTTGAAAATGCACGCATGCGCACACAGCACATGGCGGTCGGGGTGATCATTGCGTTAGCAGAAAGAAGAAAGTTACAATGTGAATGGAGGAGAATCCCGACAAGAAGTCCAATCCTTTGGGCAGCAGGTGCCACCGAGGCGGGTTGGAACTCCAGGTTGGAAAGGGGAAGCGGGGCTTGAAGGTCATGCCTGAGACTGTCGGGCCCCTCAAGGTCCCCTTTCTCCTTCATCTCCTGAGCAGCCCAGGAGTTACTTCCCCTCCCCTCCCAGGCTCCTGGCTCTGCACTAGATGCTGGTTTTCTGGAGAAATCAAATGGGAGGCAGAGATTCAACACCCAGAGATTCCAGGCCCAGCAGAGAAAGTTACCTTTCGATGGGAGTGAAGATGGATAGAGGCACGAGGTGGTCCCCCTTCAGCATGAACCCATCCGCAGGACTTTGACTTGTTAGGATTTATACCTATTGCTTGGGTTTGTTTAATCTAGGATTCGTACTATCAAGGTGCCTAAATAATAATGAAAGATGTAAGAGTTGGGGCTATAACTCAGCTATAGGGTGCTTATCTAGCATGCATGAGGCTCTGGGTTCAATCCCCATCAAAGAAGGAGAAAGAGAAATGCATGGGAGCTGTTAGGTACACTGTTCACCAGTGTACAGTGTTTGGCTCTGGGTTTTTGAGCTCCAGAAGACTGGAATCACAGCCAGGTGTGGTGGTGCACTCCTGAAATCCCAGCATTTGGAAGGCTGAGGCAGGAGGGTCAATGCAAATTTGAGGCCAGCATGGACTGCACAGTGAGTTCAAGGCCAAGACTTTGTCTTGAAATGTTTTTTAAAAAGAGTCTTGGGAGAAAACTGGACTCTCCTTGAGCTGCATAAATTCTGAGTGATGCTTTTTGCTGTCTAGCCAATCCCCACCATGTGGGCTGTGCTCCAGGTGTCTCTTTGGAACCTATTATTGTCTTGCACACAGTGAAGGTAACCAGCCAGGGCTGGTTAGGTTGCAGGACAGCCCACAAAAGCCACTAGCTCCCACCACGCTCCCACAGTCTAATGCCAGTGCAGGAGTGTTATTTTGGGAAGAGCAGTCTCAGTTTCAGCCAGGGAAGACAAGACCACGTGTCACCTCACCGCAGGCCCAGTCGTGAGAAAGCACAGCCTTCCACCTCGCCATCTGCCATCTGCCAGGAGACTGCAGGCCTGCAGCTACCCCGGGGAGACTCCAGCTCCAAGCCACACCTGTCTGGCTCTCACATCCAGAAAAGGGCTGGAGGACAGGGACTGCCCTGGCGGCAGTCAAGGTGGTGCCAGTGGCGCCAGTTGTTGTGGAAGTACTGGTGGTGGCACTGGTAGTAGTCCGCTGGTTTCTCATCTTTTCTAATTTAACCCTTACAGTGCCTCTATTGTGATAGCTGAGATTACTGTCCCCATCTGCTGGCAAAAAAACCCCCAAAGTTTAGAGAGGTCAAATCATCTGTTCAAATCTCACAGCTGGGAAGTGGGGGAGCCTGCTGGGAAAGGGCTCTTGATTCCCTCAGATAAACTGTGTAAATAGGCAGATCTGAAGTTATCCTGTGTGTGAATAACTCCGAAGCCCAAATGCCCTCATTCTGTGGTTGGGCTTCAATTTGGTGGACCTAATGAAAGCCTAAACAGATTTAGTGTTGGGGGTAGGAGCCAAGGGAGGGCTCAGTTCACAGCATGGTGTTCCACAATGCGGAAGTAGCCTCAAAACCAAAAGGGGGTACAGGATAAAAACAGATGAAAAGTACGGGAGGCTTAGGGCTGTTCACGGCGCTGCGTCCATGGCAGCCCCCGATGCTGTGATTATGGGAGATAGCAGCGCTGGGAGAAGGTTGAGGAAGGGCACACAGTATTCTACAACCTCTTGTGTCTCTTAAATTCAGAAGCTAACAAGCAAGAGGGTAATGATTTACGAGAAAGGGGAGCCGCAGTACCTTTGTCCTAACTGTCCTGCCCTCCTTTGCATGTGGCCACTCCCTTCATATTTGCTACACTTTTGTGTGTCATAAAATGGAGTTAAATTAGCATTTTTAAATGTTTTCAGGGCTGAGGATGTAGCTGAGTTGTAGGGTGCTCGCCCGGCCGGCACAGTGTGCTGAGTTCGATCCCCAGCACCACCATCAAAAAAAAGTTTATTTGGGGTATTTTAGGCTCAGGAAGAGGGAGATGTATCTTCTGAGTAGCTCTGGTACTCTCTCAGATATTGAATGTTGAGCTAGGGATTTAGCTTAGTGGCACAAGTGCCTGCCTGGCAAGTACAAGGTTGTGAGTTCAATTCCCAGCACCAAAAAAAAAAAGATACTGAATGTTACCGCTGGACAAAGACGGAGGTAGAGCTGTTGAGATTCTTCCACAGAGCCATGTGGACTTGTAAAATCCTGGCTGTGAAGCTACAGCCACACTGCTGAGCTGTACCTCACACAAAGACCAATGTGGCATCACTATCAGTCTGTGTGCTGTTAAATTTCAAAAATGACAGGAACTGTGTGTCCCCCACCAAAAAAAAAACCCTCTAAAAATGCTGCTCACCAATAAAACAACCTGGTGACAATGAAATGATTCAGTTCCAAACTTTATGTCTCCCTTATAATTTACCCAAGATGTCACACATATAATAATAATTACCTTTCCTTCTTCCCGTATTGCCACACAGAACCAAGAGTCTGTTGTTTTTAAAAGGTGCAGCACAAAATCTGTTTAGTCATAGTTTTTTTTTTCTTAAGAGCAAACAGTACAAACGTGGCACCATTTGAAGAGCTTTGCGTATATTATTAGTTCATTCAGTCTTCAAGACATTCCCGACGAGGTAGGTACATTCACTTCGCATTGCATCCATGAGGAAAGCGGGGTGGACAATTCAAAGTGTTTTGTCCAAGGTTATCCAGTCATTAATGGCCAGTGGGAAAACAGGTCTAATGCGACAAGGTTTGCTTCCAGAGGTCACTGTACAACTCTGCTACCTTGCCTCACCATGGATTTTCTCAGAAACATTGCCCTTTTATATTTTTCTCCTTCATATTTTTTTGCCAGTACTGGGAATTAAAATAGAGCTTCATGCATGCAGGGCAAGCGCTTTACCATGGAGCTGTATCCCAGGCCCTTCCTCCTTCTATGCAGCAACCAAGCTGAAGCATCTCTGACTCGCCCCTTCCTGAAGCAGAAAACAGGAAGGAGATCAGCTACTGCCTCTTGTGCCACTCAAGTCTCCCACTCTGCTCTCTACACACTCCCTCCCCTGAGCCCCTACCAACTAACCCTGAGCTATAACTCTAGGGTTGACAGACAGTGACAAGATGACCTGATGCCAAAGCCCAAGCTCTTTATGCTAGTGGTCAAGAAATAGTGTGACCAAATGTTTCAGTTCACAAGGGAGTTTATTCTGAGGGTTTCCTGCTCAGCCAGGGTGCTTGGTCTCTCTGTGTCCAGGGAGTGCTAATAAACTGTGGTAGCTGACAGGGTCCTGGACTTTTTTTTTTTGTTTTGTACTGGGGATCAAACTCATGATCTTGTGCTTGTGAGACAGGCACGTATGCCACTGAGCTAAATCCCCAGCCAAGGTCCCTGGGTTTTCTACCCCAGAACAAATATATGACTTTCTGGGGAAAGATGGGCAGACATGAGCACAAAGGCTCCAAGGAGGAAGTGAATCCTGGGTGAGAATGACACCGAGTCTGTACCAAACATGAGCTGGCCCCTCCCAGACACGGTGACCCCTGAGCCGTATCACCCAGCCCCCAGTTCAGCCCACACAGCTGCTGCTGTGCAGGTCTCAGTCCTGCTGTCCCCTAAGAATCACATAGGGGGCTTTAAGTATCTTTACACACCTGTAACCCCAGCACTCAGAAGGCTGAGGCCAGAGGATCAGCTTGACTTCGAGACCAGCCTGGGCTACATAGATGAGTTCAAAACTGTTTTAAACAACATAGCGCAAGCCTGTTTGAAAAAAATCAAAGGAGATCTGTACATGACTGTTCATAGCAGCTTTATTTGTAATAGCTTCAAACTGAAACAACTTCAGTGTCTAGCTGTCTAGCAACAGATGAATGGCCACCAGATTGTGGTACAGTCATAAAACAGAATCCTACTCACCAATAAAAACAAATGAAATACTGATACATGTAGCAACAGGAGTGAATCTCAAAAGAATGATGTTGATGGTGAAAAAAGTCAGACCAAAAGAGTATATACATGTTTCCAATTATATAACCAGCCACATATACAGACAACAATATTCTTTTTTTTTTCCTTTAAAACAAATTTTATATTTATCTTTTTGAGATAGGGTCTTGCTAAGTTGCCCAGGCTGGCTGATTCTCCTGCCTCAGCCTCCCAGAGTTCTAGGTGGCTTACTCTTTCTTATGTCACATGGCAAGGGAAGGTGGCAAAGCCAAGAGTTAAGCCTAGCTGTCTCCCAAACCGTGTATTTCCCCTTGGATGAGCCAGTCCTGCTGTAAGATGCTATTATGGCCTGAGTAAGAGGGTAAAAGGCCTGGGACTGAAAAGCCCCTCAGGAGGCCTGCCGGCAAGTGAAGCTACATGAACACATCTCCTGCCCTGCGCACCTCTGATTTGGGCTCGCCTTCTTATTCCAGGTCTCTACCTCGGATGAAGCTGTATAGAGTGGCTTCCAGCCAGTGGCAGCTAGAGGTCACATTCCCATGCCCTGCAACTGCTTGCTTTGCGACTGGCTCCGTGCAGCCTCCAGGCTGCCACCCCGGAGGTGCCCCTAATGCCCTTGGCCTGGCCCCCGCTGCCATCTAGCACCACGTTGTCTGCGACAACTCCATGTCAGCCAATTTCTCGGCCCAGACTAGAGGCCCTTCCATCGTCTGCATATGGTGATGTTCATGCTGGGGTTGGCGGCTGGGCTGCCCCTCAACGCGCTGGTCCTCTGGTCTTCCTGTGCGTGCCGCGCGTCACGTCGGTGGTGAACATATACTTGCGCAACCCAGCGGCCGGCGACCGGCTCTTCATGGTCTCCTTGCTTCTGCAATGCGCTCTACCACTGGCTCTTTGGTGATCTCCTGTGCCAGGCGTTGGGCTAGATCTTCCGGATGAATGTGTCTGGCAGCTGTACCTTCCCGGTGCTCATCAACACAGACAGCCACGCCTCCATCATGCACACGCTGCGCCTGCGCCACCTGCGGCAGCTCCGAGTGGCGCTGCGCGTGTGCCTGGGCGTGTGGCCGCTCATCTTGGTGCCCACCGTGTCCACCGCGCATGTGCACCGATGCCCCAAACTGAAACAACTTCAGTGTCTAGCTGTCTAGCAACAGATGAACGGCCACCAGATTGTGGTACAGTCATAAAACAGAATCCTACTCACCAATAAAAACAGGCGCCTGTGCTTGGAGAGCTTCAGCGACGTGCTGACCGCTCGTGCTGCTGCCAAGGCGCTCCAAACGACAGTATTCTGATCATATAATGTTCCACAAAGTGCAAGCTAATGTACGGTGATGGAGAGCCGTGCTCAGTTGCCTGGGATGGGGTAGGGAACAGGGCTAGAGATGGCTGTGTTCCTTACACTGCTGTGTTTTCCGCAGCTCCACGCATACATCAAAACATATCAAATAATATACTTGCAAAATGTGCAGTGTATTTAATATTAACTACACTTCAGTAAAGCTGTTAAATCAGCAGCAACGAAGCCCCTAGAGTCCAGGCTCCATCATAAGAGATTCACCGTTCCAGGTCTGGAATGGGCACCTAGCACCTGTGTTTCCTGAAGGACTCGCAATGGGCATCCCTGGCTGGCAGCCAGGTGCCCACTTTCCACACAGCATTACTGTTGCCAAACACTCCCAGACTTCGCAGCGCTGGGGAGAGGAAGGAAGCGGTAGAAGAGGGGCGTCCAGGAAGAAGCACTGCGATGTAATTGCAGGGGAGAACGAAGCCCGGGCAGAGACAGGAAAACAGCGGACTCCACACTAGGTGGCATCTGGACACTTTAACAGGATTTGCAGGGTCGCTGTCCCAGACACGTGAGAGGGATTGCCCGAGCAGACCAGGGCCTTCTTCCTTGGGTGGCAAAAGGCACGCAGATTTGTTGGGGCAGAAACAACCAGCAACTGGGTAGATGTGAGCAGGGCCTGCGCGAAGTCGTCAGCCTGGCTCAGGGGCCAGAGGAACTCAGATGCCTGGGGGGCCAGGGCTATTGCAGGCCCCATGGCACAGAGAGCAGAGCTGACTCCTGGCTTACGGTAACATGGGCCAGACCCAGCCTGTCACCCCCATGAAGGAAGGTTGCTCCTCCTGTTTTCTGCGCTTTCCTCCCCGCCCTACACCAGCTTGGGCCAGTAGAAGGTCACCTGGACAAAAGACTGCACATCAGGCCCCCGCTTACTGTGACTCTGGACCTTGCCTCAGGTCATTGTCTCCTCCATAGGCTCCCTCCCGTTTCTCATCATGGTTGTTGCCTGATGGTGGCCCTTGCTGTGCTGACCTCCAGGCAGGGCCAGAGTCCTTTCCCTGGCAGTATTCACATGTCTTTGGTTAACCTGAAGGGTCACGTGCGTAGATGCCCCTAAGATGACAGCTTTCCTGAGTGTGCTCCTCTGTCCCTGCCACCATGGGACATTCAGCAAGTCCTCAAATCGGTAGATCCAAAACCACTGAAGAGTATCACTGCTCTCATCAGAGGTCTTCACATTCTCCCTGGAGTCCCTGAGGAACCCAGGGGCTCCTTAGGTCTGTGGCTGGATCAGGGCTCCCCAGGTTCTGTTTAGCTGTGTCACCAGGTCACTCAGATTGCCAGCCACGCCTCTGTGAGAGAGGTTCAAACAAAAGAGATGAGACAGCATGCCCCTGCCTCCCACATCGGTCCACAAAGGCTGCCTGAGGGTCTCCGTGGAGGAGTCCGGTAAAGCACTCCTTCGCTAAATAGGCAGCCAAGTGCTGTCTCCATACTTGTAGAAGACCCCCTTGTCACAAACTCAGGCCAGCCTTACAGATCTGGGCACATGGTTTTCATGTCTTTTCAGAGTTCAAGCACCTTCCCCTGGAACACCTCCTCCAGACTTTGAGGATGAGAAGCCATCTTCTTCTTTGCTCTGGAAGTGCCAAGGAACCAGTCATAAGCTGAGCACCTAGTTCTCCCAGGTCCTCAGGGCACTTGTCCAAAGAGGGCTTTTCTAGCTTACTAGATAGCTCAGCAGTCTCATGGCAGATGTAGTCCCCACAATGTCCCCCGCCTTGGCTACTTTCTGTTTCTGTCTCCTGGTGGTGATGCTGCAGGTCCTCTTACTACCCTTTGCTGGGAAATTTTTATTAAATATTTTATAAAATTCATATAAAAATCAACCTGACTGGATGTGGTGGTGCATGCCTTTAATCCCAGCATTTGGGAGGCTGAGGCAGGAGGATCACCATGAATTTAAGGCTAACCTAGGCTACATAGTGAGACCCTGTCCCAAAACAAACAAAAAACTAGGAATTCCATTAGACCCAGCTGTTTCCCTTCTACATATCCTCCCAAAACATTTTTTTAAAATTTTTTTCCTCCCAAAAGAAAAGATACAGTACACTGATACATGGCTATTCATGTTTATAGCAGCACAACAGCTAAATCTTGGAAGTGGTCTATATGTCTACCAACAGATGGATGGATAATATGGTATTTATACGCAATAGGGTAGTACTTTGCCGTAAAGGATAAACTTTAGTCATTGAAAGAAAATGAATGTCATTAATTGAAATACATCAGACACAAGCTTAAACATTGCATGGTTTTTCTTATATGAAAAAGCCACAACATAAATAAAGAGCAAAATAAAAGACGATAAGGAACTAAGGGGCTGAGGATACAGCTCAGCGGTATAGCGCCTGCGATCCCTGGTACCAAAAAATAAGAATGAGATAACTCTTGCAAATGGGAGGGGTAAACTACAAGGGCGAGGCGGGTAGGGAAACGAAAAGAAGGAGACAGTGTTGTGGACGCGCGGGTGGCAGTCACGTGACTACGTCGCCGGGCAGGGGCGGAGTCAAACTACTAAGACGCTGTCTGGTTGCCTAGCAACCGCTTGGACACTGAGCTATGGAGCAGGTGGAGAACAGGGAGCTTCAAGCCAGGGATTATTTGGAAAAACATCGAATCATGGAGCTGCTGCACCACCTCACCAGCGTCCTCCTCTTCGTTCGGCCTCGTAAGCGTCTTGCCTTGTTATCCCCAAAAGTTCCCCGGACTGCCCTGTTCCGCTCTAGAGTAGCCCCTCCTCCACACGCTGTGTGTCCCCAGCCCCGCGGCTGCCTGAGCTCCGCAGCTGCTCGGCCATCCCGTGGCTGTCAGTGAGCCAGCACCGCAGAGCGACCCCTCTGTGCCAGCCTCTGGCCAGGGGCGGCCAGCTCTGGCTGGGTCGAGGGACTGGGGCTGAGAGAGTGTCTCTGAGGCTGGCACCCAGTCACCTGCCCACACCTTAGTACTGTGGGGCTTGAACTTAAATTTCTTCTTATGGAAAATGGGTACTGTAATAGTAAGATACGTTATGGCCTTGTCAATTCCCAGCAATAAATGTAATCATTATGTGCTGCGATTCTGGGAATGTGGAGAAGATTAAGTAATATATAAATCAGCCTTGTGCCTCCCAAGCAACAGGTGTTTCCAGTGCAAACCTTACGAGTTTTTAATTTAGTAATGGAACTAAACAATTGAGAGGGTGAGCTAGAAAGAAGTTGATTGAGAAGCTTTTCCTGACATTTTTATACACCTAATCCTTTACAAAGTTTGAATCATTTCATACTTTTTGTTTCATGTAGGATCAAGAAGTTATGTTAAAGCTAGGCATGGTGCTGCACGCCTGTAACCCCAGCAGTCAGGAGGGTGAGGCAGGAGGATCATTGTAAGTTCAAAACCAGCCTGGGCTACACATTGAGCTCAAGGCCAGCCTGAACTGCATAAGGAGATCCTGTTTGTAAAAGACAAAGTTAAGATAGGTGTGGTGGTGCACACCTGTAATCCCACTACTCTAGCAGGCCGAAGCAGGAGGATTGGAAGGTCCAGCCCCACCTGGGCTACTTAATGATTTAATGAGACCCTGACTCAAACCATTTTTTAAAAAAGAATTGTTTTTAAAGAACAGAGGGAATGTAGCTTAGTGAGAAGGCCGCAGGTTCCTTACTGAAACAAAACAAAACAGAACACAGTGAAGCAAAACAAGAAGTTTTGCTATGGTCGGAATGGTTATGGCCAGGTGTGGTGGACATGCCTGCAATCCCAGTACTTGGAAGGCTAAAGTAGGAGGATCTCTGTGAGTTCGAGGCCAGCCTGGGCTACATAGTGAATTAAAGGCCAGCCTGAACTACATAGCAAGACCCTGTTGCAAAAAAACAAAAAAGAAAAAGATGAAAATGGTTATCTGTCCTCCCCAGGATGCACAATCAGAACTTGCAGCCCCACATGGAGTGCCCAAAATTCCAGCCTGACTGTATATTATGCTGACTCTGGAGGTCCTGTCTAAGAAGCTGATGTCATAGGTCATCAGGTTCCATGTTTTTTTTTTCCTTGTACTGGTGGTTGAGCCCAGGGTCTTGTACGTGGTAGGCAAGCATTCTGTTACTGAGCTACAGCCCCACTGCACCCTCCTTCTCTCCCTCCCTCCCTCCTTCCTTTCTTCCTCCCTTCCTCTCCTCTTCTCTTCTTTCCTTCCTTCCTTCTCTTTCTATCCTCCTGCCTCAGCCTCTTGAGTAGCTGGGATTACAGCCATCACCCAATTCTTGATCTGTATATGACATATGTATTTTTCTCTGTGGAAGTTTTTTAGGATTGCCTTTTTATTGTGTCCCTGATGCACTAAATATTTATATGTCTTGAAGTAATTTTGTTTTTGCTTTAAATTTATTGTGAGAAGTACTTGGTGGTTCTTTAAATGTTGTAGATTGTTTCAAGACTAGAAAATGTTCTTATTTCTTTCTTTCTGGAATTGTTAGTTGATTATTGGACATATTGGCCTGATTTAGTTTTTTTTTTTTTTTTGCCTCTTGGTACAAGATACTTTTGATCAGAAGGATACGATTCATGAATCTGCTGAAGATTGTGAGAATTTGTCATGTTATTTTAGTGCTGCCCATTAACTTACACTTCAACACTATTGTTCTTTACATTTCTTGTACTTACTAATGGTTCCTTATAGGTTGGATTATCATGTAAACCAGGGATATTTTGAGTGGAAGTAGATATTAATAATTGTGTCAGAAAACATAGTAAACTAGATCTGTCTCAGGGAAACTAGGACATTTCATCACCTTAATTAGGGACATTTCAAACATTGTAGGAATAACAAAAACAAGTCAAAACTGAAAAGAACATCAAAGAAGCCAGTGGGTCAACTGAATGGAAAACTGACATTTTTGTCCCTACAACAACACAAAAAGAAAAATGTTTTCAGATTTTCTGAGTCACTGCATAAATGAGCCCACTTATCAGACTTTCACTAGTCACTTGATAATGTACTCCTTACAGCTTTCAAACAGTTCTATTTTTAAGAAAAATGATATGTAAGACATGCTATAAAATATATACTGTCAGATGTTGTATAATTTATATTGTAGCAGAAAACGCACCCCACACAGCCAGTAAACTTCAGTTGGTTGCCCAGGTAATAGCTCCTGTTCCAGTTCCAGTTGCCTGTCTCTTAGAAACATCAGGTCACTGTGATGTGCATGTGTAAACCCATCCCCAATTGACAAGTCATTCTGCCTCTGTACTTCCTGCTTGCTTATCTCATGTAAGTCCTAGACCACCAGAGATCAGGGTCTGATATTTGAAAATTGATCCCAATCGGTGCCCATCGATGTAATTAAATCTGCTTCCAAATCCTGGCTGTCATTTCAGTGTTTCTGCTTGCTGTTGCAATACAATCCATATGATGTACATGTGTGTATATATATGCCTATAACTAGATAGGCCCAGCCATCTCAGTCTCCACACGGAATTGCATTCAGAAAAGCACAGGCATTCCAATGATCGAGAGTAATTGGGAATCAAAGAGCTGCAACGATGTCCTAATCCATAGCCAAACCACTTTATGGCCCCACTGGCTTCCCAATGCATTACCGAGGGCAGCAGAGAGCCTGCCAAGTTCCCACTCGGCAACCCAGCCTGTCTGACTCTTTTGTCTCCCATTTCCTTTTCTGCTTTTTACTCTTAGCTCTTTATCATTTCAGCCAATTTAGCATGTCGACAATGCCTCGCTTTGCTTCAACACCAAAGGCCTTAAACTCATCTGGCAAAACCAGAAATCTCTTATAGTGGAAGATACAGCAGGGGAAGAAGAGAATCTACACAGATAAAGACAAATTTCTCTATAGCAGAAGAGGAGATGGGCAGGAGTCAGGGACTAGTCACACATTAATAACATAATAGCTGTCAGAAGAGTAATTTGATTATCAATTTGAAAAGCTGAGATGCTGTTACCACATGAACAGTGTGAATTCCTGGAAATAGCTTTCCAGGCTTTGAAGGTGGGGCAGGACAACCACAGTGAGGGACCAAGCACTGGGTGGGAGAGGGGAAGCGACACAGGCTGACTGGGCACTACTTCTCAGGTGTCCTGCCGGGCGCCCCCAAGGACGAGGAAAGGGAACTCCCGGTATCTGCCATATTAGTCTGATGCAGCACAAGTTGCTTGTCCTGTCCTAAAAGGTTCTTCTGCAGATACTTTCTGCAGATACCATTTCTTGATATGGTTGATCTTGTGTCTTTTGTGAAGTCCCGGGCATCATGGCATGTGTCCCAGTTCAAAAATCTTGGAATCATAGGGGAATTACAGAAAATAAGGCAGCTTGCTTTGGATATTACTGTGGAAGAAACTGGTCCACCGTCACCATTCTCAGTGCCTAATTCGAAGAGCTCTGGAGCCTGTAGCTCTTCATAAGTCATTTAGTAGGAAAAGCTGGCTGCCCGGAAGTGGGCCAGTAGGAAAGCTTGGCCCGAGGTAAGAAATACAGTCATACGGGGACTACCATAGTCCCCATTGACTGGCCAGCCATTCCGCAGCGACAGTTCTATGCTATGCATAGCAGAGAAATAGATTTTTAGGGAATGGCTGTAATAAAATTAGAAAAAAAAATTAAAATAGGCAATTCTAATAGTCCTGATGAGTGATACAGCTCTGGGTGTGGAAGGATAAGATGAATTTGGGGGCTGCTGAGGACATGCACCAGGGAACATCAATCTGGCAATTGAGGATGCGCCCTGCATCCAAGTCTGCAGTGTGGTAACGTCTGCGAGCACTGGAAAGCCATTGCCCGGATCTGCACCAGCCACATGGCCTTGTACATGAAGTAACCCATGGAAAATCCTTGGCACGATATCATGCTCACAGTAGGAGGTTAATAAACACTAGCTGTTTCATTTTTCTTTTTGTGGTGATGATTTTGTTTTGTTGCTATTTTGAGACAGGGTCTCACTGTATAGTCCAGGCTGACTTCAAACTCACGGTGACCATTTTGCCTCAGCCTCCTGAGTTCTGGGATTACAGGTGTGCACCACAACAGCCAGCTAAATATTAGCTATTATTGTTAAGATGCTGAACCTGAACTTAGTCTCCCTTAAAGAACTGTCATGATGAGCTGGTATTTATATGACATGGGTAATTAGTAACACTTGGTTCTTCCTTTCATGCTTTAAAAAGTTAATATCTTTCTTAAATATATTTCTGTTGTTATAAACATTTTCCAAACACTTTTAAAAGCAAGTAGAGTATAAATTGTAGACTTTAAACAAATATCTCATACAGTCTAAAAGATATACAGAAATATATTTGGTTTAGATTTTCATCAAAGTAGCACACCGAGATCCACTTAGCATTATGTATCTGAGCTTAAAAAGAAATGTAATGGGTGGAAATTCAAACTTTGCATTTTTTTCTGTTTCTGACCTTGATACATAGTTCAAGAAGAATGGAAGACTGTGTAGGTAGTGTGATTGCCTTTAGTATCTTTTTTTTTTTTTTTTTTCTTTTTAGTACCAGCGATCAAACTCATGATCTCATACTTGCCAGGCAGGTGCTTATGCTGCTGAGCTAAATCCCCAGCTCTGCCTTTAGCATCTTATTCATTGCCAACTCTATTGAAATTTGTACAAATAAGGCACCATATTAGATTTAAAAGTCTGAGTTTCAACACACAAACCCCAAGGATTGAAAAGATGGGGGGCCTAAGGGGTATAGTTGGATAGAAGAGATAACTTTAATTGGTTAGTATAGTAAGCTATCTGGGGCTAACAGATTAATTGAATATTGCAAAATAGGTGAAGAGAATTTTCAGTATTCCCAACATAAAGGAAAAATAAATGTCCTATTGTAGGTGGTAGATATGTCAGTTACCCTGATCTGATTATTACACAGAACATACAGGTAATGAAATGTCACAGCATGCTCCATAAAGACATAAAATTTACTGTATCACATCTGATAGAGTCAATACCCAAAATATATAAGAAATTCAACAGTAAGAAAGCAAAATACCATATATATATTTTATATATATTTTGGTACCAGGGATGTAACTACGACCCTGTGCTTGAAAGGCAGGCACTTATGCCACTGAGCTAAATCCCTGGCCCCAAATTACCCAATATTTAAAGTGGGCAAAGGACTCAATTCAACCCCCAGCATCATGAAAAAAGAAAAAGGGCAAAAGACTTGAAAGACATTTCTCAAAAGAAATACAAATGGAGAAATTGTATGAAAAAGCTCAACATCACTAATAAGGGAATGCAAATGAAAACCATCATGAGATACCTCATCCCATCTATTAAAACAGCTGTTATTAAAAAGATGAGAAGCTGGGTGTGGTGGCACATACTGGTAATCCCAGCACGCAGGAGGCTGAGACATGAGGATTGCCTTGAGTTCCAGGCCAGCCTGGGTTATATAATGAATTCAATGCCAGTCTGAACTATCTTGATTTTTCATTTTTAAAACTGTTTAGGGACTGGGGATTTAGCTCAGTGGCATAAGTGCCTGCCTTGCCAACACGCAGTCATGAGTTCACTCCCCTGTACAGGAAGAAAAAAAAAAACTGCTTAAATGAAAGAACCATTTAATTCAAAATACTCCTTTTGTGTTAGACATGAACATTTATGCTGTATCTGTTTTTGTTACCTTTATTTGCCCCCTGCCCCTAGCTGACCAATGTCTTTCCTGCATCATGTTCTTCCTCTTTCTGTTTCTCAACTCTGCCTGAGAACTAGATCACCTTGGGAGTTTGTTTGTTAAGGTCAGGTGCAGGCCAGGTCAGTCCAGAGGGAGCGTGAGTGATCCCAGCATCCAAGACCAGTGAGGCAGGATTTCAAGTTCACACCCAGCCTAGGAACTTAGTGAGGCCCTGTCTCAAAATTTAAGAAAACAAAAAGGACTGGGAGCCACAGGTCAGTGCAAAAGCCCTAGGTTCAGTTCCAATACAAAAGCAAAGCACAGCAAAACTTCAGGGCCAATTCTTGGACGTTTCTATTCAATCACCTGAGATGGAGCACTTGCATATGTCATTATTTATATGTTCAAAGCCTGACGTTTCCTGCTGGGCCATAAGTTTCATGAAAACCAGGCCTGTAACCCTAGTACTTAGTACAGTGCCTTGAACATAGGTGTTTAATAATTATTAAATGACTACTTATCGGGTCCTGCCCCGATTTTCCAAAGGAGTGTACAGCAGAGGTTAAATAAAAAGAGACAATTGTGTGATTTTTAGGGCTCCAGGAGGGTCAAAACCCTTTAGTTGAGCTCTCGACTCCAAGGGCTAAGACGAAAGTTTCTCTGGATTATTAGGACCAACGACAAAAAGTGAGAAAACTGAGAAAAGCACAAGAAATGAGCAGGACCTCGGGAGTTACTTTAAAGACTTGTCCAAGTGGTAAATTATGCCAGTTTAGGAGAACCATCTTATCTCCAAGATAACATTCATGGTAGGATTGAGACTGCAGGAGTGAACTTCCTTTAACTGCTGTCTCCATTTACTTAATCAGTGGAGGAGCCCAGGTGTCTGCAGCTGTGGCCTTATCTTGCCCTTTGAGGTATCTCTGGCCTCACAGGTCACTACAGGCCTCAGCCAGGACCAGTGATTCATAGAGGTTCACTTACAATGAATCAGCTCCGGTCGCCAGGCAAGGGGCTGAGGCCTAGGACAGACTCACAGATAAACATAGAAAGCCAGTTAGTTAATTTTAAATCCTGCTCAGAGCCGCTTCATAGTAGTCTCCAACCACTACTTCCACCAGATATGGTGGTGCATGCCTGGAATCCCAGCACTTTTGGGAGGCTGAAACAGGAAGATTGCTGCAAGTTCAGGCTGGCCTTGAACTGACTATGTAGCCCGGACTGGCCTGGAACTCAAGGTGATCCTCTTGCTTCAGGCCAGCCTGGGCTACACGAGGTGGGGGGTGGGTATCAACAATAATAAAATGACTGTTTCCATTTGGAATGTATTTTAATTTCATACCAGGATGAGTTGGATCTCTTCTATTGCAGCAAAACCAAGAGAATATTTAATCTCTCTACTGGAACGTCTGAGAATTGCGAAAGCCACTGGTGTCGCATTCCCCTTCTTCCTGGACAACTCTAACATCGTGGCTATGTTTGACATGATGGACCCCTCGGGCAGAGGCACCATATCCTTTGCACAGTATAAAGAAGGTTGGTGTCTCCCACAATCGGAGTCCTGGCTGATGGTTGCTCCGTGACTTTCTCTAGCTGAGAACAGTCCCCACTCTGTAAATGCTCAGTTCTCATTCTAACTTTCACAGCCCTGAAGAACCTGGGTCTGTGTCCTGTGGATGAAGTCTTAAGTGACGACGGACATGTAATAACCCTGAATAAGTTCCAGGATGAAGTGTAAGTCTGTGTTTTAAGTGAGTGTTGTAGAG
Source organism: Hydrochoerus hydrochaeris (assembly GCA_004027455.1). Classification (NCBI taxonomy): domain Eukaryota; kingdom Metazoa; phylum Chordata; class Mammalia; order Rodentia; family Hydrochaeridae; genus Hydrochoerus; species Hydrochoerus hydrochaeris. The sequence goes on from PVLA01001326.1 coordinate 275,582, forward strand.
GCACGCTGTGCCTCCGACGTATTACTAATATCGCTGCAAACAGGTTCCTAGCTTTGGAGAGAAACATTTCATTCTTTTGCAACTTTCAGCTACTGGAAAGCAAGGGCAAGGACTAGTGCCCCTTAGGGAGGGAGAGGAAAAGGAGTTAAAGTTTGTTTTTTTCTCAGTGGGAAACCTCGGCACTTCTCAAAGGATGAGGCGAAGGCCCTGATCCTAGAACTCCCTGAAAAGCTGTGGACTCTACACATGGATGGGAAAGTCTGTAAAAGACACAGTAATAGGGCAAGTTCAAGGCCAGCCTTGGCTACATAGGGAGTTCAAGGCCAACTTAAACTACGTAGGGAGATTGTCTCAAACAAAACAAAACGAAAAACCACAGTCATAGGATGTATCTCAAAATATTTCCTCAGCATTACTGCCAAGTAAATGTTTATCAGTAGTGGAGGTTGTATGACGCCTGAAATTTTTATATATATTTTTTTGTTTTTATTTATTCATTTGAGACTAGGTCTTGCTCTGTAACACAGGCTGGCCTCAAAATCATGGCGCTCCTCCCGCCTCAGCCTCCCAGGTCTGGGATTACAGGCTTGCACCAGCACACCTGGCTGCAATTTTAGGTTTGAGATATTACTAAATTTAAAGTATCAACCAAATGCTAAATCAAGGGGGAAAATTAATAAAATTAGTTATAGAAAGCCTTGACTTAATTTAGCTCAATTTGTTTGCATTTTACTCTGAGATTTATTAATCAAGAAATCATTATGTAATACAGCCCAAGGCTAAGAAAAATTAGATGAAAAAAAGAAAGTTAAGAATTCTGTTTCATCAATAATTACATAAATATTAAACAAAAATGTTTAATTACAGTCCTTACCCAGGGGAAGCACAGTGCTATGGCCCCAGATGTTTGATTCCGAGGGGAAAGGCTGTCACTCTGAATAGAACTAGCAGATATTTTAAATGGAAGAGCACTGATGTAGAGGCCCAGTTTATGTACCATTTCATAATGTGTTTTCTTATAGGAACACAGTGAACTCCTAATGTAGATACAAGAACCTCTGTATTCTTAAGTAGTTTAAAATATTTTATTGGCTGTATTTGATTATCTATAATAGACTTTCCTTTAATTAGCACAGGAGCCTAAAAGTTGAATATAATTTTATCTTTGCTGTCACCATGCAGCACAGGTTGGCCTTGAGTTCACTTTGTAGCCCAGGCTGATCTAGAACTCACAGGGATCCTCCTGCCTCAGCCTCCTGAGTGATGGGATTACAGGCGTGAGCCACCACACGCAACTGCTCTTGTATTTCTTTTCAACACACATATGTAGCATTATATTTGTAAATGGAATCTGAGTTTTCACAGTTTCTGAGATTTGTTTTTTTATTTTCTTAGGAATGCAAGGACTTGGGAAATATGGAAGGCATTTTAGTAACACCATAAATCCAAGCTAATAAATGATTCCATAAACTTCTCATGTGTCCAGTTTCATTAATTCACAACTTGGTCGTACAACTTGAAATCCAACTGCCTTTCTGTTGAAAAAAACAGAACAAAACAAAACCACCGTCTTCTGAAAGACCTCTTATTTCCCTGTGTTAGGCCAGTTTGTTCTCAGGTTAAGTAAAATCTCAACATCTCGCTGAGCCAGTTTATAAATGCCAACTTCATTCAGGGCTGCCGTGGCAGGAGGCTGCCCTGACGCTGACTGCAGCACGTCTTTCAGAAGCAGCGCAGAGCCGACGTTCAAATTCAGAACAATGCAGGCCTCTTTCACACTGTGGGGGACAGGGAGAGACAAGAGCTCCATTATCTGTCAAATCCACATCACACCAGTTTCACCGGGAAAAACTAAATTGCTTCCCTGTACTGCTGGCTGCACATTGTCTATAAAAACTATTTATGGACAGATTATTTGGCTCTTTAAAGAGAGTTGTTATAATAATAGATCCCAGCACTCCAGAGGCTGAGGCAGGAGGATTTCTGTGAGTTCGAGGCCAGCCTGGGCTACAAAGTGAGTTCAAGGCCAGTCTGAACTGCATAGTGAAACTCTGTCTCAAAAAGACTAAAAAAAAAAAAAAGCCACTGCTTTCAGTAGGTGACCATTATTTCTCTAAATACAATATTTGATACTGACAGTTAATTAAGTGTAGCTGTGACTTTAGGGAGATGAGGATATGGGAAAAGAGAAAAAGGATAACATTCAGGCAGCAGGAAGGCAGAAAGCTAAGAGAAACTTAGAAACAGTCACATCTGTCGGCAATAAGCGAGCATAAGCCTTTAATAAATTTTTAAAAAATGTTTCATCTCACAAACTGCATAATGTAAGTTTTACATCAAATTCTGGAAATATTTCTAAGTTATTCTCTCATACACTTAAAATTATACTCAGAACCGAAGTTCATGCGTCAAATGTGTAAGAAAACAAACTTTCTTCAGGTTTGGCCAATTATTAGGCACTAAATGTATCTGTCATTTATTATATTTATTGAATGGCAGGCTGTACTGGCTTTCCTTTTCTCTCCAGGGGTGGTTAAAGCAAATGGGAGCAGAAAACAGAGCCCGTGCAGCACTTATACCGCGCTCTGCCCACGTTGAAGTCACGGTCACACCTCTCATCCTAGTTGGGTTTCCCTGGTCTGTGAACATGCAGGAGACGCACAGCGAGTGCTTTAGGACTTTGTTCAGTCTTACCCCCCAACAGCCGCGGGACTCCAGGCTGTCGAGGACCCGACCCCCTCTCACACTTGGATACATCCATCATTGTTGACTATTAAGCTTACTGTTTAAAATAGTTTTCTGGCCTCTTGCAGTAGTGAGAAAACAAGGGAAAAAGATTCCGAGTCATATCGAACTGCAGCTGGGCCGCTCCTCCTTCATTGAAGTGATTGGCAAGAATGACCTGAAACCCAGAGCAGAGCGAGTGACGGGGGTGGGGGCAGGGGGCTTGCTCCCCACTCCTTGCCCACCCCGTCACTCACTTCCTGATAGATGTGCATGTCCAGCTTCTCCACCAGCTGCTGCCAGAGCATCTGAAACAAGGAGAAGCACAGCTGCTGCTCCAGCTGCAGCAGACGGTCCCGCAATGTGAGCAGGAATGGACAGGCTGAGCTGGACAGCGACATCACGGCCTGCTCCGACTGGGAGGGCAGGGACAGCCACCTGGAAACAGACATTTGTTGCTGCCATTAAGTGTGCAGCACCTTCAATTTTTAGACTTTAACAAATCCTTTTTGTTACATATCTGTAATCCCAGCACTCACAAGTCTGAGGCAGGAGGATCACTGTGAGTTCAAGGCCAGCCTGGGACAGTGAGATCCTTTCCCCAGAAAAAATTAAAAAAATTTTGAGGCAGGGTCTCTCTATACAGTGTAGGCTGGCCTTGAGCTCACTTTGTAGCCCAGTCTAGTCTCGAACTTGCAATGATCATCCTGCCTCAGCCTCCCAAGTGCTGGGATTACAGGCGTGCACCACCAAACCTGGCTTAAAAATCATTTTAAACTGGCCAGAAGAAGAGGATTACAAATTCGAGTCCAGCCCGGGGAACTCAGTGAGACTTTGTCTAAAAATAGAGTGGGTGGGCCGCTCCCTAGCATGTGCAAGGTCCTGGGTTCAAGCCCCAGGGGAAAAACAATCTGCATGTTTTATTATATGATTTACATAAAATTAAAAGGTATTTTAGCATTTATGACATCAGCTGATTTTATGATCCAATTTTCACAAACACAACAGGGCCTAATAACACTTCCATACTGAGTACAACGAACATTCCTGGGGAGTCATGGTAGTGTGGTAAGCTGCGAGACACAAACAGGTACAGGGAACTTCAGGAGCACTTTACTTTATAAAAGGAGTCACAGGGTGGGCCTTGCAGCCCTGGTCACAGCCTGGTGCTCTACATTTACAACCAGCTGAGGGTAAAATTATCAGCTTACTCTCATTAAGAACGCCCATCCGAGGGCAGGGCATGGTGGTACACAACTGTCACTCAGGCACTCAGGAGGCTGAAGCAGGAGGATCACTATAGATTTGAAGCCTGGGCTACACAGTTAGGTTCCAGGCCAGCCTGAACTACACAGTGAGACCCTGTTTCAAATAAGTAAATAAATGTAATATTAAAAATAAATAAAACTTTAAAAAAAAAAAGGCCCGGGGATGTAACTCAGTGGTGGAATATTTCCTAGTGTATATGAGGCCTTGGGTTCAATCCCCAGTTCTGGAAACCAAAAAAAACCCCTAAAATTTGGAGTGCAAAAGGCCAAGCCCCATTCTGTCTAGACATCTTGGAAAACTGACTGCATGGAACATCTTTCAACCTTGAATACCCTGGCATTAAGCACCGGCTTAGAGAGATACCTTTCTTTCTTATACAGCTTGGCGGCTTCTTTAACTTCTCTGAAAGCGTGGTCTACTTGCCGGGCCAGCATGTCGTGCTTTAAGCGCTCTAAGAGGCTGACCATGTCGTCGAAGACGGAGCTCTCCATGGAGGCCAGCTGTCCCAGCTGCAGCTTACTGAGCGTGTTAGTCTCCACCAGCACCTCCAGGGCTGCCTGCTGCAGCTGCAGGAAGAACTGTCAGGAAACGTGTTCAGGTGGTTACTGATGCATCCTGTAGCACTGTGAACTGGCATGAGCTCGCCCACTGTAGTGGACGGCTGACGGTTCCAGTACCTCTGTCACCACAGCTTTAGAGCATTTACATTACCACCAACTCCCTCATGCCCCCGAAACACCCCCCCTGGCTCAGTCCACATCCCCCTGGGATCCCCCCTGCTTCCAGCAGCCCCAAGCATCCACTAATCCATCTTCCATCTCTGGATCTGCCTATCCTGGGTATTTTGCATAAGTGGAATTAGGTACTGGCTTTCTTCACTCGGCACTCGGTTTCATGTGGTGACATGGATTCATATGTATTTCATTTCTCTTTAATGCCAAAAAATATTCCATTCCATAGCCCTACAACTACATAAAGGGAGAAGCACTGTCCTGTTAAGACCATGGAAGGACCACATGCGCTTGGGGCCGGCGAGGGCAGTGTCCACAGTCTGCCAGGAATGCGTGTCGGTGTGGCCATGCCCTATCTGCTCAGTTCCCCACCCCACCAAGACAAAGGCCAGTTTGAAGGAGCTTTCTATCACCTCCATCTGAAAAGTTCCTAGCTCTGAATGATGGCCGGATATTTCACGTTTGGTATAATCTATAAGTTAGCCAAGAATCTGAAATGAAAGGGAACTCTGCTTGTTTTTCTTTTCTTCCTAATTATGTGATATAAGTTTTTTTAATTTCATAAAATTTATTTATTTATTTTTGCAGTATTGGGAATTGAACCCCGGATCTTCAAACAAGCTACATCCTTAGCCCTTTCTATTTTTCTGTTTTGAGACAGGGTCTTGCTAGAATTACAGGCATCATCACTATTCCTAGTTTTTTTTGTTTTTTTTTTTTCTTTTCCTGAAACAGCCCCACTCTGTAATCCCAGCTGGCCTTGAGCTCATTATAGGTAGTCCAGGCTGGCCTCAAACCTGCCGTTCTTCTGCCTCAGCCTCCGAAGTGCTGGATTAAAGGTGTGCATCACCATGCCTGGCAACTTGAATGATTTTCATTTTAAGTATTTGCACACTGAAGAACTGTGAGATAAAGGACTTTTGATGTTAAGACCACAACAGCACCAATAGAACCGGGCTGGGACACAGAATTCATTCCCAATTTGAAGAGTCAAGTCTGAAATTTGATTAGTTTCCTTTGTTGACAGAGAACCCAGACAATTCAACATCAGATTTTAAATTTTCTAAGGGCAGGGGTAATGGCTGATTCATCTTTGTTAACAGATGATGGCACCAAGCAAAGCAGCTAAAGATGTTCCACAAATACTTTCAATGAAGCTAAAAGTCTGTCCCTGAATGAGTCTCTTATTAGATCATCTGGCATAAGAATCATGAGTGACATTGGTTTCATACTATTGAAAAAGCTTAGCTGTGTGGGGGCTGAAAGAATAAAGTACTTACTGAAATCAGAAACACTTCACATAAAGTACAAAATGAATCAAGTATGCTGACTTAACACACTCATCATTATTCTCTATCATATTAATTTTATTAAATAAGCTGGGTAAAGATTTAGCTCAGCAGCATAAATGCCCACCTGACAAGTATAAGGTCATAAGTTCGATACCTGATACCATTAAAAAAAATTTATGAAATAATTATTTTATCTTCCTTGCTCAGTAGAATGGCATAACACACATGTGTTTCACTTAACATTTTTATAGAAAAACAGTAAATCATAGCCAGGTGCAGTAATGCCTGTAATGCCAGCACTGAGGGAAACTGAGGCAGGAAGTTCAAATCCTACCTGGGCAACAGAGCAAAACCCTGCCTCAGAACCCAAAAAAGGCTGGGGAGGGAGCTCGGTTCAAAGCCCCTGGGTGTGAGGAGCTGGTTACAGCCACACGGAGCATTATCTGCCTGTGTGTGTGATGCACCAGGGTGACACTCGGGGCCTCATGATACAAGGTGACCACTGCGTCTCTGAGCCACACAGCCAGTGCTATTCACATAGCAATTCTGCAAGTGGAACCCAGGGAGCACTGAGCTATATCTCCAGCCCTTTTTTTTCCTAATTAAATTTTGAGGCATTGTCTCCAGTGCTCCTCTTGCAGCCTCCCAAATATTAGGGAAGGCAGATAGAAGCCACCAGCCTTGGCCAATAACTGGTCATGTTTTGAAGACATTCAATAATTACCAAATGCTAGGGCCGGGCATGATGGCGCACATCTGTAAATCTAGCACTTGGTAGATTAAGGCAGGAGGATGGCTGCAGGTCCAAGACTAAACTATATAGTGAGTTCAAGGCCAGCCCTAACTATATAGTGAGACCCTATCTCAAAAAACAAACAAATAAAAACAACCAAGAAAACAACAACAAAAAAACAGTTATCAAATGTTATTCTTTTATTTTCTAACTTAAGGTCATGGTTTTTTTGTTTTGTCTTGGTGGTGCTAGGGATCAAACCTAGGGCCTCGAGCAGACTAACCAAGTGCTCCATCACCGAGCTATCTGTATCCCTGCCTGTCCAATGATTAAATTCATTAGAATAACAGGATTAAAATGGGCATAGCAAGCACTCTGGGAGGTGGAGGCCGGAGAATTGCAAGTGAGCCTGAGCAACAGTGACTTAGTAAGACCCTATCTCTTTTTTTTGTTTGTTTGGTTTTTTTTTTTTTTTGGTTGTACCGGGTATCGAACTCAGGACCTCACGCTTGCCAGGCAGGCACTTATGCCACTGAGCTAAATCCCCAGCCCGTGAGACCCTATCTCAAAATTTAAAAAATTTTAAAATGCTGGGGTGTAGCTCAGAGCAAAGGCCCTGAGTTCAATCCCCCGCATCACTAGGTAAATAAATAAAACCACTATTATTTAACTCTTTGATATTTGCCTGAGAAGATGTTAGGTTTGGCATAATGGTGTAAAGTATGTAAAGACATTTGTTATTTTTGTTTGCAATAGAGCAAATGCTTCAAAAGGTTCCAGATCCCTACTCCACTCCTTCCTGTTAGGCACAAGACTCACAACGTTGTCAGCCCAGTCTGCGAGCACCACCAAGACGTAGTTCACAGCGTTGAGGATCGCACAGTACCGGGAGCCCAGTGGAGCTCGGGTCTCCTCCTTCATCACCTGTGTGAGCCTTATCCTGAAGTCATCCACCAGCTCCTTCTGTAACTCCAGGAACTGCAGCTTCCGGGAGGCGGCAGGGAGGTTTTTATACCTGTCTGGAGAAAGTGAATGCAACATGAGGCTTTTTCGTAGCATCTGTGACAGTTACAGGTTTCCCTGACTAATGTTTTATTGCTTTTGTCCAAAAAATAAGCCCACCGTTTGAGAATAACATTATTCCTAAACTCTAGGGATACAAATTTCATAAATCTATCAAGACTCTTCAAATGGTTTACTTAAGAGCTGTGCAAAACAAAACAAAAAACTGTGCATTTTACTATATGTAAATTATGCCTTGATTTTTTTTAATTAAAAAGGCATATGAGGACATTGTGTGAGAAAATGACTGTTCTTGTAACAAGTATATGGCATTTTTTTAATAAAGGAAAGAGAAACTTGTACAGATTAAGTAAGATACATATTTAAGGGTTAACAGGTAACATGATAAGTATCTGAAATGTTCTTTAAAATACTGCAGGGGAAGCAGGGCATGGTGGCTCATACCTGTAATCCCAGCACTCTAGGAGGCTGAGGCAGGAGGATTGCAATTTCAAGCCCAGAATGGACAAAGTGATTTAGCCAGATCCTATCTTGAAATAAAAAATAAGTAAAAGGGCTGGCTGTGTAATTCAGTGAAAAGGCCTCAGGTTCAAGTCCAATAGCACCTCCCAAAAACAATCTAAGGGGAGAATATGCAACAAACAACAGATAATTGTTTGGAACTAGTTTGATAATTGGAAACTGAGAGTCTGTCATATTATCCTAAAGTCTGCCTGAAAATTTTCATAATAAAAAGTTTTTACCCTACATGGATAAATGTAAAGAAATGATCAAAAATAAAGAAAACTGTATGTTAAAAAATTTTTTAGAAGTTTTTAAATTAGGTATAGTGGTGCATGCCTATAATCTCAGCACTCAGGAGGCTGAGGCAGGAGGATTCCCATGAGTTTAAAGCCAGCCTGAACATAGCCAGACCCTATCTCAAAAAAAAAAAAAAAAAGTTTAAAACTTTTGTGTTTTTCAGTTTTCTTACAGTTAAGAAGATGAAATCAATCACTGATTGGGCTGGAATGATACTTCTGGTTACCATGGTGCCTAGGAAGCAGACTGGCAGGCAACAATGGGGACTAAGAGGGCTAAGAGCGGGCAGTGAGGGCCATGGCAGCAGAGGACTAGCACCCAAGGGCTACTGGGTACTGCACTCCAACAGGCCCAGAGGCACCAGGCCACCTCCAGCCAGAACAAACCTTGCATGGTAAGAAGAATCCTGTTACCACCACACTCCTTTAAATCACTTTTTCTCTCTCCTGCAATCCTTGCAATCAAGATCCAGAAACATTAAAATTTAAATCTGAGACAGGTGATGGCTCATGTCTGTCGCCCCAGTTACTCAGGGGGCTGAGTCAGGACTGCCTGTGCCCAGCGTTCAAGGCTAGTCTGGACCACACAGCAGCACCCTGTCTCTTAAAAAAATTAACAAAATAAAGTGTTGGCCAATTGTCATTTATTGAAGACCCTTGTAAAGTTGAATGGCAAAAAACAAAGCAAAAAAGCACAACAATAAAAGAAAAAGAACCCTACAAACAAATATGTCCAAAAAACTTGAATGATAAGAGGGTTCAGGTAAAAAAAAAAAAAAAAGGTTCAGGTAATCAAATTCTTATTTAATGGTTTTTATAGGGAGCAGCATGATAGCTTCACTGCTGCCACCCTGTCTCTCCCTCCTGTGGGCATCCGGTGCATCAGCCTACATTTCCCATGATCCTCTCCCGCCTGACCCAGGATATGACGATGACCTATCCGTGCTTGATAACTTCCTGCCTCCGCTTCCATATAAGCCATGGACACTTCCTCAATAAACGAGACTTGATTGGAATCCCTCAACTTACCTCCGTCTCTCTTTCCTCTTGCCCATGTCCCCCCTCCCCATTTTTCCCCTCCAGGTGAGACCCACGGACTGATTCGCGGGCCAGATCAAGTGGCGCCCAACGTGGCCTCACCCAGTGAGGGCGACTTAACGCGGGACCGTTCAGTAAAGTAAATCCGTGGCCACGGTAACTGCTCCAGGATTTTATCCCTGTGATCTGTGTGGATGACCGCCTGACGTCTCGCCCGAATCACGGTAAGTGTGAACGGAATCCACTTCCTTTTTCTTTTAGACATGGGTCAAGCATTAAGTGAACATGAATTGTTCATTGCCAGCCTTAGTAAGGCCCTCAAGGTGAGAGAGATAAAGGTTAAAACAAAAGATTTATTAAACTTGCCCCGGTTCCCTCTGGAGGGCTCCATAGATGCTAAAAGATGGGAAACATTAGCAAATGCTTTTTTAAAAGACTACTATAGAGTTTTTGGTCCCAAAATAGTCCCGGTAACCTCTTTTACATATTAGACTTTAATATCTGAGCTGCTGACCCAGCATCATGCAGACCCCCCAAATTAACGAAATGTTTACTCCAGGGGAGGCTACATTGCGCTCCTCCCGCAATCCTACCCCAAAACCACCATTAGACATCCAGTGTGCCCAGTCCCCCTAGCTCTGTGATCCTTGATATCCCAGAGCCACTGCAAGATGGCGACTTACCGCCACTTTCTCTTTCTGGAGTACATGAGGACTCCAAAAATGGCATCGCCCTGCCTGATACTCAAAATGGCACCACCATGCTCCCTCCTCCATATCAGCCTATGTATCCTGACCTTTCTGATTTCCAGGAGGTTGATTGGTCACAATTAGCAGAAGAGGCTGCTCAATATCATGATCCCCCCTTTGTAGCCTCTGCATTATCAATTAAACCCCCGCCTGCCCTCTGAGGGCTGCCCGGTCCATCTTCTGCCCTCCTTACTTTAGAAACTGAGATTCATGATTTACAACAACAAGTCCAACTTGAGCAAGAAAACAAAGGCTCATTTTACAACTTCAGACTTTGTGAATGGGCCCCCAAATTCCGTCCCCAAAATGGCACCTACATCTGGTCCACCACATGGCATTCCTGCCATGGCATTTCCGGTAACGGAAACAACCCTGCCCCCACAAAATGGTGCACCACATAATGCTGATGCGCAAGATGGTACCGTGCCACCAGCCCCACAGGTCGTTAGGACCCATACGCCTTTCACAGTAGCTGCTCTCAAGGAATTAAAAACAGCAGTTACTCAATATGGCCCCACAGCTACCTTCACCCTTGCTGTTCTGGATTCCATGACACAAGGTTGGACTATCCCAAATGATTGGAAGGTTTTAGCCAAAGCCTCTCTTTCGGAAGGCCACTATTTGCTTTGGAAATCTGAATTTCTAGACCAATGTGAAATCATAGCTAATGATAATGCTGCTAGACAAAACCCCTGGACCATCCCCATGCTAGCAGGAACTGGCGACTTTAATACAAAAGAAGCCCAAATGCAGTATGATCCTGGCCTTTTTGCTCAAATTAATACAACCGCCTGTAGGGCTTGGAAAAAACTTCCTTCCGGTGGAGAGGTTACCTCTTCTCTCACTAAAATTAAACAAAAAGCGGAAGAACCCTTCGCTGATTTTGTTGATCGCCTCTTACAGGCAGCTGAGCGCCTCTTTGGCTCCTCAGAAAACAACACCACCTTAGTCAAACAATTGGCATATGAAAACGCAACATCCGCCTGCCAGGCTGCAATCAGGCCACACAAAAAGAAAGAGGACCTCTCAGGTTACATCTGCCTGTGCGCTGACATAGGCCCTGCCCATCACCATGCCCAAGTTATGGCTGCGGCCATAAGAGAGGTTCTTCTCGCACACAAACAAGGAGGAAAAACTAATAATGGCAAATGTTTTAAATGCGACCAAATAGGCCATTTTGCCAGGGATTGCCCCAAACCCCCCCAGTCTCCAGATGCTAAACAAAGGACAAATCCTAAAAACATATGTCCAAAATGCAAAAAGGGATATCATTGGGCTAAAGATTGTAAATCAAAAGTAGACATTCATGGCAACCCCCTCCCCCAGCAGGAAAACGGGATTCGGATCAAGGATAAACCCCAGGGGCTATAAGGTTTGTACCAGCACAAAACAACCCAATGCAAAACAATCTATTTCAGATTTCCACGCCACACCAGGGAGTGCAGGACTGGACCTCTGTTCCACCTCCAACACAATATTAACTCCTGACATGGGTGCACAAGCCATCCCTGCTGGGGTTTTTGGTCCTCTCCCCAATGACACATTTGGGCTAATTCTTGGACATGGCAGCACAATACTAAAGGGTTTACAAGTTGTCCCAGGAATCATAGCTAATGATTATACTGGGGAAATTACCATTATGGCATCCTCCGTTTCTGGCCTAGTTTCCATCACTCAAGGACAACGTATTGCCCAACTGGTGCTGTTGCCCTTAGTTCAAACTCCTAAGACAACCATGGCTTCCTATAGGGGAAACTCATCACTTGGGTCTTCAGATATATATTGGGCCCAACTCATTTCCAAAGACAAGCCCCTTATGACCCTACTGCTTAATGGAAAAAGTTTCTCGGGGCTTATAGATACAGGTGCTAATGTAACTATTATTAGAAAGGAAGATTGGCCCCTTACATGGCCCTTAGAGACAACTATGACTCATTTACAAGGGATTGGACAATCAAAAAATCCACAACGCAGTGCTAACCTTCTTACCTGGAAAGACCAAGAAAACAATCAAGGTCATATACAACCCTACGTTGTTGCAGGACTACCCCTTAATCTGTGGGGCAGGGACTTATTAACCCAGATGGGAATGCTGATGGGCAGCCCCAATACTATAGTCACAAAACAAATGCTTAATCATGGGTTTCTCCCTAATCAAGGCTTAGGTAAACAGAGTTCAGGTATCAAAATTCCTATTTCCCCAACTCCTAACTTCTCAAAGGCCGGCCTAGGCCATTTTCAATAGGGGTCATTGATATTCCTGCGGCCCATGCAAAAAGATTCACATGGGTGTCAGACACCCCTGTTTGGGTTGATCAATGGCCTCTTACCTCAGAAAAACTTACGGCCGCTCAACAGCTGGTGCAGGACCAACTAAAAGCAGGCCATATTATCCCAAGTGATTCCCCCTGGAATACGCCCATTTTTGTAATACGTAAAAAGTCAGGAAAATGGAGGCTACTACAAGATCTTAGGGCAATAAACAAAACCATGGTCAAAATGGGACCATTACAGCCAGGGCTCCCCTCACCCAGGGCCATCCCCCTAGGATTCTTTAAAATTGTCATAGATCTCAAAGATTGTTTTTTCTCAATTTCTCTACATCCACAAGATCAAAAACGCTTTTCTTTAGTCTACCATCTACTAATTTTAAGGCTCCTATGCAAAGATTTCAATGGCACGTTCTCCCTCAGGGAATGGCCAACTCCCCTACATTATGCCAGGCTTTTGTGGCCACTGCCATACAACCAGTTAGAGATCATTGGCCAAATATATATATCCTTTATTATATGGATGATATCCTCTTGACAGGAGATAATAGAGATCAAACCTTACAATGTTATCAGGCGCTGCAAGTCGCCTTACAAAAGGCTGGACTCCAAATAGCGCCCGATAAAGTCCAACTTACAGACCCACATACATATCTGGGTTTTCAGCTACAGGGCACTCAAGTACTTTCTCCAAGGCCCCAATTAAAACTTGATAATCTTTGGACACTTAGTGATTTCCAAAAGCTTCTAGGTGACATTAATTGGCTTTTACCTTATTTAAAATTAACCAAACATGATTTACAACCCCTCTATGAGATCCTCTGAGGAGACATCAACCCAACCTCCCCCTGCGAGCTCACGCCTAATGCCAGAAAGGCACCCAATATAGTGGAAGAGGCTATTGCTCGACAAACTGTTTCCTTCATAGATTATGATAAGCCTTTACAATTTCTCATCTTTAACACAAAGCTTTGCCCCACGGCAGTATTTTGGCAA
>PVLA01001326.1:289306-373543 GCA_004027455.1 Hydrochoerus hydrochaeris
CACCTGTCAGTTTCCCCAAAAAGGACACTCCTACCCTACTACCAAGCAGTTTCAGACCTAATAATTCAAGGCAGAAAACAAGGAAAATGTTATTTTGGCAAAGAACCAGATATTATCATCCAGCCCTTTACTAAGGACCAAGTAGACTGGCTACTCCAGACAACAGAAACATGGCCTATCGCCCTAGCCTCCTTTTCAGACCACTGACAACCATTACCCCCAAAATAAGCTAATTGATTTTGCCAACCGTCATTCATTCATATTTCCTAAGATCACAGCTTCACAACCCCTTCCTGGTGCCCCAGTGTTATTCACTGACGGCTCCTCCTCTGGCAAGGCTGCTTATGTGGCTCAAGACAACGCCTTTCCCTTCCAGATAAATACCTCTTCTGCCCAGCTGGCGGAACTACAGGCTATTATTGCAGTTTTCACCGCTTACCCTGACCAACCCTTCAATTTGTTCACCGATAGTGCCTACCTTGCTCAGTCTGTTCCCCTACTAGAAACTGTTGCTGCTATCCACCATGCTTCTCCAGCTACAAATTTATTTAAATGGTTACAGGATATCATACGGCTCCGTTACCATAAGTTCTTCATTGGTCATCTGCGAGCCCACTCCAACCTCCCTGGGCCCCTTACCCAAGGAAATCAGTTGGCTGATACTGCCACACGCACACAGGTCTTTATGACCCACTCTGAGCCCACAGATAACTCCAAGGTATTTGAGGCCCAACAGACTCATCAACTGCATCACCTTAATGCCCAAACTCTTGGTCTTCTCCATAAAATTACCCGAGAACAAGCTCAACAGATTGTAAAAAACTGCCCCTCTTGTGCCATCCATTTACCCATCCAACGTTTAGGTGTCAATCCAAAAGGCCTAATCCCTAATGCTTTATGGTAAATGGATGTTACTCATTTTAATGAATTTGGTAACCTAAAATATATACATGTAACTATTGACACATATAGTGGCTTCATCTTCGCCACCCTCCAAACTGGAGAAACCAGTAAACATATTATAGCTCACATGCTGTCAGCCTTCTCGGTTTTGGGCCTCAACAGCTCAAAACTGATAATGGCCCTGGCTATACCAGCACCTCCTTCACTCAATTTTGCAAGTGCCTCAATATTCTTCATACTACAGGTATACCTTACAATCCTCAAGGGCAGGGCATTGTTGAACGTGCACACCGCTCACTTAAGTCCACTATAGATAAAATAAAAGGGGGAACATGGTACCCTACTCAAAGATCCCCCAAAAATACCCTTTCATGTGCTCTATTCATTTTAAATTTTTTGACCTTAGATGCCTCAGGCTGCTCTGTGGCGTCTCATTTCTGTCATACACAGACACAAACGCAATTTGCATCTGTGTTATGGAAAGACCCAATGACCAATACATGGAACGGCCCTGACCCTGTTCTTATCTGGGGACAAGGCTCAGTCTGTGTTTATTCCAAACAGGAAAAAGAGGCTAGATGGCTACCTGAATACCTCGTAAAACAAGTAGACAGCCCTTCATCAAAGACTCTATGCGATGCCCAGGAACAATATCCTTTCCTGAGGCACAACCCCTATGCTCTCTTACAGATGATACAACTTTCCATCTGGGCCATCATTGGACTCCTGACATGACTACATCTAACGGATGGCAATCTCCATCAACCCTGGAACTGGGAATTCTATCGTTGGGAAGGTCTACCAAGTAACGAGTGGAAAAAGGTTTGGACCTGGTCAGGATCGGGAAATCCAAACTTTAAGATCCCATCCTGTGAGCTTGTGCCCATTGAGCCATGCCACAATAGATTACCAGTCTATCTTTGCCCTGCTGCAATAGAAGGTAGATCATACTGTAACTCCCCAGGAGAGTACTGCTGTGCCTACTGGGGTTGTGAAACGGTTGCATCAGGATGGCAACCCACCTATCCTGATAGACACCTTAAGTTAACGTGGGGGCCATCAGGTTGCCACCCACTCAGTCATTGGGAAGGAGGAAGAGAAGATTGTGAGTATCTAGACCTCACCATCACCACTCCTGATGAAGGTGGCTGGCTGATAGGGCGCACTTGGGGATTTCGATATCACGAGCGTGGCCCAGACAGAGGTGGTCTTATTCTCATAAAAAAGGCTCCTTTACCGACCCCAGGTGTGGTCATAGGCCCAAATCCTGCCCTAAGGAAAATCAATACTGATGTCCAAAACGCCCCCCGCCCCATACCTCTGATTCCTGTACCTTCCCATCCACTTTAACCACCATACACCAATCGGGTCTTATACCAACCCCCCCACGTCCAAATTCTAACCTGTTTAACTTGATTGAAGGGGCATACACCGCCTTAAACTATACACAGCCTAATTTAACTCAATCTTGTTGGTTATGTCTAAGTGCCCCTCCCCCGTACTACGAAGGAAAAGCCCTCAATGCGTCCTTCAATATTTCCTCTGACTCAAGCCAATGTTTATGGTCCCAAGTTCATAAATTGACCCTCCCTGATGTCTCAGGACAAGGAACTTGCCTTGGCCAGCCCAGTAACTGGCCCAGCAAGCATAAGCCTTTATGTGCCCAGTTTTACCACTCATTTGACAGGAGTAAATATATCATTCCACCTCCCGGGACCTTTTGGGCTTGTAATACAGGCCTCACTCCCTGCGTAGCGACTGATGTTTTCAATACGTCAGCCGACTATTGTATCCTTGTGAATGTTTTCCCTCGCATTACATACCATCCTGGATATTACCTTTTCCAGGCTTCCCAAACAGATTATAGGTCTAAATGGGAACCTATATCATTGACCTTAGCTATACTCCTGGGAATGGGAGTTACAGCAGGTATAGGAACAGGAACCTCAGCATTAGTCATGGGTCAACACCTACGTCAATTACAAACAGCTATAGACCAAGATCTTAAGGAAATAGAGACTTCCATAACCGCTCTACAGGAGTCCCTTACCTCCTTATCTGAAGTAGTTTTACAAAACAGACGAGGGTTAGATCTTTTATTTTTAAAGGAAGGAGGACTATGTGCTGCCCTCAAGGAAGAATGCTGCTTCTACGCTGACCATTCGGGCATCATCAAAGATTCCATGACAAAATTAAGAGACCACTTCAAAAACAGAGAAAGAGACCACCTAAGAGAAATCTCCCTCTCCTCCATGTGGGGAGGCCTTTTTCCTTACATTGCCCCCTTATTAGGCCCACTAGCCGCCTTGCTACTGCTTCTCACTGTAGGCCCCTGCATTTTCCAAAGGGGACTCTTATTAACAATAGGGTTGACGCGTTCCTGGCCAAGCCCATTCAGGTACATTATCACCAATTGGAGATGGCAGATCAACAAACTTGGTGGGAAACAACCCCCATAAATGACCTATAAGATGATGTGAGCCAAATGCCCTGAGACACTGGACAGGCAGCTAGAGATGGGCAACTAGGACACATGTTACGCCACCGGCCACCTAAGACAGGCACAGGACCAATTGCTGTCCTGTAGGCCCATGATGAGTAAGGCCTGGTTGGGTTCATATGAAGAGTCCTTGACCCAAGACAGGCGCTGTCCTCACAGGGCCTGCCATACACCTATAAAATGATAAGGGAGGAGATGTAGGGAGCGGCGTGATAGCTTCACTGCTGCCACCTCGTCTCTCCCTCCTGTGGGCATCGGGTGCGTCAGCCTACATTTCCCATGATCCTCTCCCGCCAGGATATGACGATGACCTATCCGTGCTTGATAACTTCCTGCCTCTGCTTCCATATAAGCCATGGACACTTCCTCAATAAACGAGACTTGATTGGAATCCCTCAACTTGTCTCCGTCTCTCTTTCCTCTTGCCCATGTCCCCCCTCCCCGTTTTTCCCCTCCAGGTGAGACCACAGACTGATCCGCAGGCCGGATCAGGTTTTTATGTAAACATTCAGAAAATTTTCCCTCCTATATACCAATGTTTAAGTCCAAATTTAAATTACTAAAAATCCAAACAAATAGTATGCAAAAAATTTAAATTACTAAAAATCCAAATGAATAGAATTCTGTAAAATAGAAGCTGAATTTGAAGATATTATAATAACTTTTGTGAACTACTAGGAAAAGTATCATGTGAAAAAGTCAGATTTTAAAACAAAGTCTTATCTTCTTTCCCAGCCAGGGCTCACCATGCTCCCCAGGCTGGTCTCCGGGCATAATCCTCCCCTCTGACCACCAGAGTAGCTAGGACTTCACTTGTGAGCCACCACACGTGTTCAGAGTCAGATCTGTTTTATTTTTTGGTTTATTAAAACAAGGTCCCACTGTGTAGTTCAGAACTCACTATGTAGCCCAGGTTGGCCTTGAATACACAGTAATCCTCCTGTCTCAGCCTACCAAGTGCTGGCATTATTAAGCATACATCACTATGTCGGGTAAAAGGCATACCCCAAATTGCTGATAATTACCGGTTATAACCAAGAGTAGAGTCATAAAAGTTTCTGCACAGTCTGGAACTTTCATTTCATCCACATCACTGATATCCTTATACTGGGATACCCAGGCCACCTCTGAGGAAAGCATCGAGTCCATTTTCTGAAGAGCAACTGGTATGAAGAAAAATGGGTGTCAATCACAGAGTTATAGTCATCCCTAGTTTCAACTCACTGTTTTTCAGGAATAATGATTTTCTCTTTCTTTCTTTCTTTCTTTCTTTCTTTCTTTCTTTCTTTCTTTTTCTCTCTCTTCTCTCTCTCTGTTTCTTTCTCTCTTTCTTTCTGGAGTTCACACTGGCTTTAAACTCATGGTGATCCTCCTGCCTCAGCCTGCCGAGTGCTGGGATTTCAGGCATACACCACCATGCCCGGCTGGAATAATGATCTTTTTTTCTAAAAAATCCACCATCTCCCAATAGTTGTACTGTATTTAAGATGCTCTATTTTAGGATAAAAATCTTCAAAACAGTTATGCTGAATAAACAAGCTACATCCAAAAAGATTCTACCAAGAGTAGAAATGCCACATGGTAAAATCTACAAAACAGCTATACAGACTGCTAGCTTGAATATTCCACTATAGAAATATGTGGAATATAATTCCAGGGAAAACTGAAGTTTCATGGAAAGAAAAGACAAGAAGATTCTCTCTAAAGGTAACTCTGTAAACCTTGATCAAGGAAAATCTAGGGGTTGGGGATTTAGCTCAGTAGCTTAAGTGCCTGCCTGGCAAGCATGAGGTTGTGAGTTCGATCCCTGGTACCAAAAAAAGAAAGAAAAGAAAAATCTAGATGGCTAGTTCCTACCCAGAACTGGAGGAGAAAAATACCAGAAACTTCCCTACACAAAGAGACATTTCTGCCTGCGTGCGGCCACTAAGCACTTACATTTTCTCTCCACAGTTAACCATCGCTGAAAGCAGCTTTCCTCGGACAGCATGTGCATGCAGCTGGCGAAAGTGCTGGGGTAGCTGTGAGCACTGTGGAGCTCCCTTTCAAACAGGAGCACTTCGTCCACCAGGTGACAGAAGAGATTGTCATCATACAGCAGACAAGGAATATCCGAAGCCAGTTTCTCAAGAACCAGCATCATAAGGCCCCGAGAAAATTCAAGCTGAAGAAAGGCATAAACATGAGGTACGTCAGTCATAAGTCTGCTCAGGTATCTCACGGGTAGAGGCGGAAACACTCTGGCCTGAGCCCCTTACCCTCGCATTTACTGCAGAACCTGCTTTGTCCAATATTGGCTGAATCTTCTCATCCAGAAACTCAGTGTGGTTTCCAATCCACATGAGTACCTGAGCCAGGTACCATTCAGGCTAATGAACAATGTAAAATGGTTTAAATTAGTACAACTAGAAAATGACAGTCAAATATCTCTGTTTAATTATGAACACATGGTACTTAACAAAAGTTAGTTGAAAATTTATATGCAAGAGCCCAATTTCTACCCTGAACTTTAAGCTCATGAAAGGCTGAATAATCAGATGCTTCCCAATACACTCACAACAAACACTGATAATGTGGCTCCGTCAATAAATTCATGAGAGGAAAAAAAAGTGCTCTAAAGGATATAACTGCATGTATGTTTAAGGGTGTAGCATTGATAACCATATTACTAAGTTTTTGTTGGATTGTTGAGCAGAACTGTTCGCAGTCTCACAGTTTGAATGTCCACTTTGTGTGCTTTAATTCTGTAACTTGAACAACTATTTCTAAGATGACAGTATCTAGTGATTTCTTAGTGTTTATTTTATTTTATTTCATTTTTTTGGAATTTTGTATTATTGCTTCCCTTGATTTTTTTTTTCTCTTTAAATAATAAATAAATAAATAAATTCATAGGTTGGGGCCATGGATTTAGCTCAGTGATATAAGTGCCTGCCTGGCAAGTGCGAGGTTGTGAGTTCAATCCCCAGTAACCCCCCTCCCTAAATAAATAAATAAACTCATGAGTTTAAAATACCACTTTGGGGTTAAGGTTCAGTAGTAGACTGATTGACTAACATGCACGAGTTTAATCTCCAATACCATGAAATAAAACAAAAAAATGCAGATATATTTAAAACCTAGCACTTTATGCCAGGTGTGGTGGTGCACTCCTGCAATCCCAGCACTCAGGAGGCTGAGGCAGGAGATCATTGCAAGTTCAAAACCAGCCTGGGCTACAAAGTGAGCTCTAGGACAACCTGAACGGCATAGCAAAACTTTATCTCAAAAAGGTTTTTAAAAAAATTTACTGAAACCCTATTATTTGCATTGTATTAGCTGTAGAAAAACTTGATAGTAAATAAGACAGCACTCAATTTTTGGTTATTTCTATCATTATAATTTGATATTTTTCAGAAGTAAAGACAGATTTCAACAATATGCCCAGTATATACTGGTATGGTCCCTCAATTAAAACGTTGGTAGTAACTCCTTCAAAACTATTCGCATCATTTATTCCACAACTTCTCTTGTATAGCTGTAAATCACTTCAGCATTAGCACCTCTATTCAAAAGTGGTGGCTCGCTGGACACAGTGGTCCACGCCGATCATCCCGGCTACTTGGGAAGCTAAGGCAGGATTGCAAGTTTAATGTCAGCCTGGGCAACTTAGCAAGAATCTGTCTCAGAATTTTAAACAAGTGAAAAAGGACTGGAAATATAGCTCAGTGGTACAGCACTTGCCTAGCACATGTGATTCAATCCTTGGTGTAGCCAAAAAAAGTGAATGCTTTACCATCTTTTGGCATCTGCTTATCTTTTAAGATAACTGTAAGTGTGCAGGAGAAGTGTGTACAGCGAAACACACGTGCACAGAGTTGTAAAACCTGCTGCAGCTGATGCTACCGCATACCCTAGGAAAACCTGAGAAACCAGTCAGATGATACGCCACAGGGAACCTGATTCCCACACTACCTCCACACAAGTCCCCAAAGTGACAAAACAGCAATGTCACAGAAATGTGGTTAGAGGCAGTTTTTGGTAGTACTGAGGATCTGACGTAGGACCATTCTGTACTGAGCTATGTAGTGAGACCCTGTCTCAGGAAACCCAAAAAATGAAAAAACGAAGATGGGATAACAAAGCACACCTTGCTTATGACGTTAGTCTGCCGGTTGCCTCGGAAGTGGTACCGGAACCGCTTCTGGAGAGGAATCAGCATGATCTGGATGGGCAGAATGACAGGAGGGGATGCGGGGAGACAGTATTTCTCCGGGAGTTGTTTTGGCTCAGTGAGTAATTCATCTCTGACATAGTCAGGTCAAGAAGAAAGAATCTAAAGCGTCACGTGCATATGGCCACACACAAAAATGTACAGACACACGATAAACTGCCCCAACAAATCTATCAGTACAAAATTATAATATAAATACGTAATCTACATTAAATACAAATTCAGTAAGTGAAAAATGTTATCAGAATTCATCTGCCAATCTTTCCTAAAATATATAGTTGTAAGAAAATAAATTCATATTACCATTTGATTAAGTTAATGCTTTCCTACTAAGTTTTCACCTCATTTCTGCTCATTTATTCCACTGTTCCAAAAGACCTATATATATAATCTAAACCTGGGTCAGTTGCATGTGTCAGAACTCTTTTCTTTTCTTTTCTTTTCTTTATATTCTGAGACAGGATCTCACTATGTAGTTTATGTTGGTCTTGAACTCATTATATAGCCCAAGCTGGTCTCAAATTCACAATGATCCTCCTGCCTCAGCCTCCCACATGCTGGGGTGACAGGGATGTGCCTCCACACCTGCCACATCTCAGAGCTCCCTAGTGGCCCTCCAGCCTGCACGGTTCACTGTGTGAGAGAACAGGCTACTGCTTAATGACCATTTACACATCAAGCCCAACCCAGGACTTCCATTTGGCTCCCTGGCCCCTTTGAAAAAGTTTGACTTTCTGACTACAAATCCACTCTAAAAGAGGAAATTTTAGCAAGTTTTCCACTCCAACAAAGATACGAGGTTTGTAGTTTCAGCAGCTGACAAAACAGCGTCTCCAGGTTGCCAAGGAGCTCAGGGCTGCTGCCAGGCCGGCTCACACCTGCAGCCTGGGACTGCGAAGGTGCAATGAATGGCCAGTGCAGTTGGGTTAGAATCTCCTCGAAATCGCTGGAACAGAAAAGAAACATGCATTTCAGTGCAGCGCCACCAATGATTGCCAAACACCTACCCAAAAGCAATGGCCGACAAATATGGCTAAGTCCTCTACCTTGTAAGTTTGTCCTTAAGAATCTTGTGCCAGAACTTCACTGTGGCTCTCATGAAGCTGAGAAGATGTGTGCAGGACGATTCCCGGAGCTTGATATCAAGCTGTGTCATGGCCACCAGAGTGGAGGCTGCCTCTGGCACATTGTTGGTCATTAGATACTGCTGAATATTATCACTGCAAAACAAAGTGAAGCAACTTCAGGGACAGCTGCTTCGGAATACTATGATCCTGCTGCCTCAGATGCCTAGAGTGCTGGGATTATAGACATGCACCACCATGCCTGACCTCCCACCTCATGTTTTGTGGACATTATTTACAAGCTGGGAGTGGTGGTGTATACCAGTAACTCCAGCTATTCAAGAGCTGAGGCAGGAGGATTAGCAGCTGGATAGCTTGGACAATTTAGTGAGAATCTGTCTCAAAATTTAAAAAAGGACTGGGACATACCTCAGTCATAGAGTTACATACAGGGTAGAATGAAGAATAATTCTGGGCTTGCTATATCTTACCTGGCACCCAAGTCTCTCTGGGAGCTTGGAGTCTGCTAACTCTCGGCATCCTTCCACTGTGGGACACCTTCTTCCACCAACTGATCCCAGCAGAATACATCTGTCCCTTGTCAGATTCCCTCAGGTATCAGTCATCACTTTTTTTTTTTTTTTTTTATCGGTACTGGGGATCGAACTCACGACTGCACGCTTGCAAGGCAGGCGCTTATGCCACTGAGCTAAATCCCCAGCCCCTAGTCATCACTTTTACAGAAGTCTCAATCCAAAGGAATAACATGGGTAACATCTGGTATGGACAAGTATATTCATCTTCAGTTTTTACCTACTTTTCCCAGCAGAACTTGATTTCCCACTTCAAAGAAATATATTCAAACTAAGTGCTGCATTATATTAAAATAAAAATACCATGCTCAATCAATATGCAAGTGTTATAAAAAATTAAAATGTGCCAGTAGCCACAGAATAGAAAATACTTCTTTCTAGGATGACGCAGACCTCTACACATCACTGAAGCAAGAAGAACATTTCAACCACAGGAAAAGCCAGACTATATAGTGTTTACTCAGTGGTACTGCTGTACTGTAGCATGTACAGAATGGAACTAACACAAATATGCTAGTTCTAGCAAGAAGAAATTATATATATAGAGAAAGACAGGAAGAATGCTATAGAATATTTTGTAGTCTTTTTTTTTTTTTTTGCTGCCTCTGGCATGGAACTCACAACCTCACATTTACAGAGTGGGGCCTTAGCCAACTAAGCTAAACCCGGGAGCATGTGCTATAGAATAAAAAACAAGCCCTTAAAAGGAAATTTGGAGATGAGGGAAAATACCAGAATCTCAAAAGAAAGCCATGTTATCACAAAAGATGCAAGGGAAAGAATACATTGTTAAAGAGAAGTAACTGATACTTCATTATAAATTTGCTTCTTATTTCTACTATGATTCCCTGGGCATATTTTTTTTTATAAACAATTCAGGTATCAGAAAAGGTGATTCATAACCACAGTCCTGTTTTACTTCATCTATTACTTTGGCTACTATGAGAGGGAGTCCTTTACACAACTTATATTACTTATAAGGTTATTCATATTACTCCTTATTGGTAATTTCATTCAGATGGACAAGAAAAAATGAAATAAAGTAAGGTTTAAAAATCCTTTGGGCTGGGGGTTTAGCTCAGCGGCGTAAGTGCCTACATGGCAAACGTGAAGTTATGAGTTCGATCCCTGTTACCGCCCCCCAAAAAAAAGAAAGAAAAAAAGAGAAAGAAAAAAAAATCCTTCACTGCAGGGCTGGGGATTTAGCTCAGAGGCATGAGGGCCGCCTGCAAGTGTGAGGTCAACCATTTGATCCCCAGTACCAAAAAGAAAAAATCCTTCACTGTAAACAATTTAAACAAAGAATGAGAGGCTCTAAAAAGCTAACATTAATTTCTGTAAACATTAGTAACACTATAATCTTAGGCTTATTCTTTAAATGAAAAACCCTCATATATACAAAACAGATTTTCATACCATACTGATATGTAAAATGCTTGACCATCTTAGGAAATAGGTACAGGACAAAGGGATACATAGCATATCCATATCATTAAATCTGTTAACTATGATACATTTTAAACAAGATATAAAGTTTCTTGGATGATTTTTCTACCTCATTCATGGCTACAGGCAGCTCTGCAGAAAGAATAGTTAAAGCAAAACAGGACAGTATGATTTGGAGGCCCAGGGGACACTGTCATTAAACAATTCATCTTTGCTCTTTAGGTGGAAATGTTACTTTGGCTTATTTGAAAGGCAACTGTAGATACTTAAAATCAACCATCAATGATATGTATTCAAAAAGAACCCCCCAACACACACTCTGACAGGTAGTAGAACTCTGTTATTTATCTAAGAATACTGTATAAGTTTTATTAGATGACTCCCATTAAAAAAAATTCAAATTCTAGAGAAAGCAATCCATTTCATTTAGAGACATTCCCTAAAAATTACATAGGAATAATTATTACCACACTGAGGGTTTGTTTCATTAATTTGGCATTATAAATAATATTTTTACTATGTTCTTAGCACCATTCTAAGACTTAAAAACTTAACTTACTTAGATTACTTTCTTTCAGATGCAAATTAAACTCCCTGAAAAATTTATATTCATTCACAATAAAGAAAAAGAATCATTATCATAATGCTATTTTCATAACAACTGGTAAAATTACATTATTATAACCTTTAATTAACTCAATTATTTAATGGCAAGCATACACTCTATAAGACAGAACCTCAAAAGAAAATAATAATTATGAGAACAAAGAGGCCCATTTTACCTTAGTTCTTCAATTTGTGAAATCCACTTAAGGTAGGCAAGATGCCGTTCGATCTCTTCGATTTGGCTAATCATGGCCCCAAGATCATCCATCCAGGGCTTCGCGGTCAGCAAGTGGCTACTAATGGAACTGGAGAGATGGCTTTCTTGCTCCAGAAACTCATTAAGGAATTGCTTTGATTCTTCTGCATTTTTTAAGGCACTTTGAATTCTTTTGGGAATTTCTGATGAAATTGTAAGTACCTAATCATCACCCAAAAAACAAAAAAAAAACAAAACCCAGAGGCCACCAGATAAAATTTTCAGTCTTTTTTTTAGTTAAAGTGTATCATTCTAAGGACCAAGAGGAGGGAGAGAAAGCAAGGGGAAGGAGATGAAAAGAGAATGAGGATGTGTTATGTACATGTACCAATTCCCCAGGGTGCATGTGATCATTGTGTACTTCAAAAGTGAACTAATGCAAATAAAAAGCATTCCCTTCTAAACACATGTTTATTCTAACAGAAAGAAAAACTATTAGAAACTTGAGGGCTGATGATGTAGCCCCGTCCGGGGCTATAGCTCAGTGGCACGGTGCCTGCCTGGCAAGCACAAGGTCCTGAGTTCAATTTCTGGTACCAAAAAACCCCCGAAACAAACAAACAAAAAAAACAACCCTCCAAAACCATTGGGTAGGATGGTATACTCCTGCAATTCCCTCAGGATGCTGAGGCAGGAGAATCGCTATGGAGCCCAAGGCCAGCCTGGGCTGCATGGTGAATTCAAGGTCAGCCTTAACTACATAGTGAGATCCTGTCTCATAAATAAATAAATACATACATACATACCAAAACACCTTCAAAAACTTCAATCCCCAATACCAAAAAAAAAAAAAAGGAAAAACTTAAAAAGACAGTTTTACATTTCTTTATCCTGCACCAATCAAACAATTCTCTCTGTGAAGCATATGTGCACACACATGTAAAGAAGGGCCAACCACAAGGCCCCCAACAGGCATCTACAAACTGTCTTTCGAGGTTCAGTTCTTTCACAGGGTCCAGCTAGAGACCACCTGCTTCACCTACTAAATATCTTCCTTTAAAAGTGAATGAAGAAGTGTCAAGCATGGTGTTATTCACCTATAATTCCAGCATTCTGGGAGGCTGAGGCAGGAGGAGTACAGAAGAGCACAAATTGCCCAGCACAGTTAAGTCAGCAACTTAGCAAGATCCTATCTCAAAAACCAAAAGTTAGAAAAGGGGGTGGGGTAGGGAGATCAGTGTAAAGACTCTCACCTGAATCCCCTGTAGCTAAATAAATAAAGCAAGGCTGGGGGATTTAGCTTAGCAGCATAAGCACCTACCTGGCAAGGGCGAGGTCGTGAGTTTGATTCTCAGTACCAAAAAATAAATAAATAAATCAAGCAAGCAAGTAAGCAAGCACTTGCTTGTAGGGTTTGTTTTGTTTTTGGTATTTTTAAGATAGGGTCTCTCTGTGCAGTTAAAACTGGCCTTGAGCTCACATTGTAGCCCAGTTAAAACTGGCCTTGAGCTCACATTGTAGCCCAGGTTGGTCTTGAACTTGCAACCATCCTCCTGCCTCAGCCTCCCGAGTGCTGGGATTACAGGCATGCACCACCACACTCGATATACATCATAGGTTCTTAGACCATTCCTCACAACCCAGATCTTTAAAATTCTACACCTATGTAATTGGAATTATTTATATTCCATCACTTATAATACTATTGATATTATTTCAGTGAGTTTTCTTACCTGCTCTTCTAACTTTACTTTACTTTCTGTCATTTGTTCTATGAGTTCATTGAGTTTCTTTAAAGATTTTAGGTCATTTCCAACTTCCTTTTCTATGAATGCAGACACATAAGAAGGAAGGTCATCATCTGTACCTTCGCTGACCTGTTCACATCCAACAGGAGCTGCGACATTTATGTCACCTAAAATTAAAAACAGCAACTACTCAACGCTATTAAGTAGTATGGAGTTCAAGGAAATAATAAAAGATATACAAGGCAGTCTGTCTAGCTTTAAAGTTTATAATTTTAAAAACACACTATGTGTATAAACATATATCATTATATAACATATAGCTATGTAATCCCCAAATGAAAAGGTGTACAACAGTCCATCGGCCAAGTACCAGAAAATGCTCAGGATCTGAGAAAATTCAGAGCCAAGGAAAAACCCCTAAAGTCTGTCCTGGTAACCAGAGGATTTGATAGACATTAACGTGACAGTACATAATTCCTTTTCAAATTTTGTAAGGAACCAGTGGCATAATCTAGAACACCAAAGGAGTCATCCAGCTGTAAAACATTTTTTTAAAAAAATAGTATTGAAGTACTTGAAGTATACAGAAAAGATGTGGAGAAGGTGCTAAGGGGTAAAGCAGCTCTCAGGGCTCAGTGGAAGAGCATTTGTCTGGTATGTGCAAGATCCAGAGTTCGATCCGAGATATGAGTTTTAAAAGTTTCAAATGTTGCGTAGGAACACGTCCTTATCAGGGACAGAAAAAAATAAGGACACATGAAACAAATACAAATTACTAGGAAATATCCAAATGGCCAATGTGACCACTGAACTGGACAAAGTGAGAGTCTTCCCACTGCAAACCAACCATTTACTGTTTCATACTGGACTTATAAATGTGGCAAAAACAGGTGACTTGGGGCCCTGAAGCCACTGTTTGAGAAGAGGTAGCATTTTCTGAAAAATGGCTAGTGAAAGCAGGAACCTGTGTGGCTTTGATCTCATCCCAGATAGCACAGGGTGCTTTTATGCTTGAAAATGAATCATTTTCTATGTTTAACAAATGAGTGTTTTCACTCATCTCCTTTCTTCCCACTCTCTGGGAAGTTTATGCTACAAATTTTTTTTTTTTTTTTTGGTACTGGGGATTGAACTCACAATCTTCCACTTGCCAAACATGCACTTGTGCCATTGAGCTAAATCCGCAGCCCAAGACATGTAAGTTATAGAAATCTTTGTGGAGTGGAGCAAGAGCCAAATATAGGAAAAAAAATCAACTAAGTATAAAACCCACTTCAAAGGCAATTAAATGATTTTCTACTTTGCTATAAATTTGGGGCCCATCAGCACTTCTCTTCTGTAGGAATCTCTAGCTTGACTTTGCTGCCCGCTCTGCCTGACTTCAGAGAAACCTGGAGAGTCATGGCAGCTTCTCCCCAAATGGGTGACAGAACCCACCATTGGCTACTGTATCTTCTTCCCGCTGTGTCTTATTATGCTGAGAACATGTTTTTCTCTGAAGTCTCTCTTTCCATGTATAAACTAGCTGCTTTGGGGCAGTGGCAGGGGCAGGGGAGATTGAACCCAAGCTCTCACAAGAGGTCTGCCACTGAGCTACATCCCAAACCCTCTTTATTTTGAGACAGGGTCTCCCTAAGTCACTAAATTGCCTGGGATGCAACCTGCAATCCTCCTGTCTCAGCCTCACAGAGTACTGGGATTACAGGCATGTACCACTGTGCCTGGCTTCATCTTTTGGTCACTCATGGTTTTCTCTGGCCTGGCAAGTTTAGGAAATCTCTAGTTTAGTCAAACTTCACATAATGGTAGCTCTGTTTCACTGTAATGTTATTAACCGTGCTCCATTCTACTTCTTTCACAGCTTGAATTATTCCACATACAAAGACTAATATCCCTGGACTTGAGCAATTCCTAAGCATTAAGAAGAAAAAGTATGCATGAGGGGTAGAGCTGGGGGAACAGTGCAGACTCCTTGGGGAGTAACACTGGCTAGAATTCACCTCAGCTCTTCCCTGGAGCTGTAGCCTGAAGAACCTGCCCCTCTACCAAGAATGTACTTTTAAGAAAACAGCAGCGAAGGTCGAGAGGATATAATCAGCCTTACTAAAAAGTGTCACTCTGAGTAAAATTAAAATATTTATATCTTAACTGAAGATACGCCTAAATGCAAAATGTGTATTATATAGTTCAAACACACATGTAATGATTAGCAGTATATCAATGTGTTTGGTATTATGTTCCTCCCTTTCCTTTCTTTCTACTTTGAAAACCAAATTTTCCCGTGTTTTATTTAACTTATAAGAATTAAAGGATTGGGGCTGGGGATTTAGCTCAATGGCATAAGCGCCTGCTGGCAAGTATGAGGTCATGAGTTCGATCCCCAGTGCAAAAAAAAAAAAAAAAAAAAAAAAGGATTAAAAGATTGAGCCAGAAGCTGGGTGTGCTGGTACCTGTAGTAGTCCCAGCACTAGGGAGGCTGAGGCCAGAGGGCTACATAGTGAGTTCAAGGCCAGCCTGAGCTACTTACTAAGACCCTATAGAAAAAAAGGAAGGAAGGAAGGAAGGAAGGAAGGAAGGAAGGAAGGAAGGAAGGAAGGAAGAAAGAAACTAACTGAGCCCACCATGGTGGTACATGCCTATAATTGTAGCACTCTGGGAGGCTGAGGCAAGAATATCTAACATTCAAGCCCATCCTAGGCAATTTAGTATCTTAGGGAAACCCTATCTTAAAATAAAAAATTAAAAAAGGGCTAGAGATGTAGTTCAGTATGAAGGCCCTGGGTTCAATCCCTAGTACCAAAATAAATAAAATAAAAAATTGTTCACAGGCTATTAGAACCAGGAGTCCACTGGCGCATAAGAGAAGCAAAACAATCCTAATACTATGGCTCACCTTCCAAATTGTAACATCTGCCCTAGCCTACATTTAAAGTCATTTTTCCTGAGTCTCAGTCCAACATGCTTCATTTTATTCTTCCAGTATGAACAGGATTGGCTTGTCTGCATTCAAGCTTTATTAGTATAAAACAATATACAGTATTGTTTATTAATCATTGCACAGATCACCCATCCATTATTATGTACTACACTCACAATACTTTTTTTTATTTCCATAAATGAGGTGTATATCTGCAGAAATATGGAGGCAGGAAGTGCTTTATGAATGAATGCAAAAGTTGGGGTATCTTAGAGAGTTGATTCTACCTTTAGTTTTAAAAATACACTTTAGGGCCACAGTGGTGCACATCTATATAGTCCTACCACTTGGGAGGCTGAAGCAGGAGCGTTACTGTGAGTTTGCAGCCAGTCTAGGATATGTGGTGAATTTAAGGCCAGTCTAAACTACACAGTGAGTCCTTGTCTCAAAAAACTAAGATAATAATATACCCTAGACATGTAACTATGTAAATATTGTACACTATGTACTTAAATGATGCTTCACAGTGACACATTGATGTCTTGTGAAGTTTTTATATCTCTCCTTTTTTACTTTTTGTAAAGAGCACTTCTAATTACAAAGCAGGTACCTGAGCCACCAGAGGAAGAGGACAAAGTTCCTGATATGACATACAGATCTATCATTTTACCTAAAAGACAGATCAATGGGTGTCAGACCTCCCAGATATCTGAGTGGGCTGAAGGTGGGAAGGGAAGGGTTTACTCAAAGCTGGGAGTTCTCAAAAATCCTTGAAGGCAAAGGAGCTGAGCTCTGGTGGCCACAACTGTCAAGGGCTGTGGACTTGCTTAGAGGCAGTGTTAAAGCCAGAGGGTAATGTGCTGAGCCCTTATCTTGCCACTAGGACTCATTCACAGACTGTTGGCTGTGGACAGAAGAACCCTAGCCCCCTCTCCCCAAAGAAGAGCTGTTTATGCGTTTTCCCCTAGCTCTCAAAAATTTCACTTCAAAAGCTCCTGGAGTCCTTGATTTCCAATAACCTGCCATACTTAACCCATTAAAATAAAAAGATAAATGTGCACATTCCTGACACATGCTCCTGATCTAGGTAGGAAGCAAAAGTACTGATCTTTCTCCCTTTCCTGCCCGGGAGGTAAAAAAGAATACAACTAAACAATTCCTGTATTTGGTTCTTCTGAGCCCAGTTAAGTGGGGGGGTCATCCCTCCGAGTCATCAGCCCCTCCATATTCTCATGCTTAATAAGTGGATGCTTCACTGGAACAGCAGGCAGGTTCCAGTTACGTCCAGTCCGATGGGCAGGCCACACTAGGCATGCTCTTGGCAGGGTTGGGAAGTGCTCTTCTCCAGAGCATCTCATATATTACAATCTTAGAAAGACAAAAATGCACCTATTATGAGAATCAACATTTACTACTATATAAGCATATGTACAGAAAAAAAGATATTTCATCTAAAAGATGACAGGCTGAGAACCCTTGTGGACCCTGGAGGGTCTTGGGAGGGATGGCTGTGTGAAAAGAGATAAGGTGTTTGGAACCTGCTTACTTTTATCTTCCATGTTCTTCCTTTCGTCACCACTCTCAGAGCAGCACTGGAAGGAAAGCAGTGTGACAAGCAAATTAAGACTGAGGTCTTAGGTGGGACTCACCCCGGGCTCCCAAGGGCCCCTGTTTTTGAGGGGCCAGGGCTGTCCGATGCAAGTTCCAACCAGGGCCACCTCCCTAACATCTAGTTACCTTGCCCGGCCATCAAGGCCACCTCCCTAGGGACATCTGTCACCTCCCAGGAGGATTTCCCCGACTACTTCCCTTGGGGGTGGTCTGGCCAGGACTTTTGTCTCGGGCTGCGAGAATCATCCTCCCAATCTCATAGTCACCTCGCCAGGGCCACCTCCCACGGGAGATCCGTGCCACCTCACTGAGCCACTGTTGTCCCCTCTTCCCAGGTCGCCAGGGCCGCCTCACCGGGGCTGCCGGAGCCTCGTCGATCCCGCCAGCCTGGAGCATCACGGCTCCACGCGAGTCGCCGGCGCCACGCGCAGCCAGCGGAGCTTGCACGGTCCAGCTCTACCCGGCGACACGGGGCTGCGCGGAACTGAGACGTAGAGCTGAGAGCCACCTCGACTTCCTCAGGCCGTCTCCGGTTCCTCCCTCTCCTCCCAGAGCGGCCCTGCGCGCGCAGCCGCCGGTCTGTGGCCTCGCGCCCCCTTCTGGTCGGAGGCTAGGGCCGCAGCGGGGACGCAGGCGCCCCACCTAGGGCGCGGGGAAGGAGGGGACGGTCTGCGAGAGCCCCCACAGCTGCAGCCCGCCTCTGAAGGACCGAGCCGTGGTCATCATCCTATATAAATCGTTTAAATTTGTAGTTTAGACAACATCCAGATGTTCTAGAAGATAGAGGATTGTGGACTTGGAGCTTCCACGTAAGGTTATTTGGTTCGGTTTAGTTGGGAGATCTTAAATCAATGTCAGTATCTTTTAATATTGCTTCTAAAGCAGGTCAGATTCCACAGAAATGACCCTCTTAATTTCCTGCCTGGAGGGTGCAGATTGGTTGTAAGTGACCAGGGAGCTGAACGGAGGAAAAGCATTCAACAGCTAACATGCGTTTTGCCCAGGGGAGACCTTAGCCCTAGTTATTTGCCAGGGAGGGACAATAGGGGTTCCTAGTGATGGGTTTTGCTCCTATGAGACTCTGCCAGACTCAACGTGGCGCCTGCTCAAAACGGCATTGGACCCTAAAACCACAGCATTTCCCTTCAGTACCAAAACGTCCTCCAATCCTCTTCCAACACCACAATCCAGTCTCCACCCCCAGCCTATCTTCATAAAAGCCCTCCCCATATTCCCCTTTTATGAGGGTCCTCACAATTTCCTGCTGCTTTTCCGTGCCAGCAATAAGGGCTTTTCTTACCTTGGTCTGTGTCTCCTAGCTGCTCCAAAAAAACCCTAACACCTAGCAGCAAGAGGTAGACAGATGACTAGGGTTCTGACAGCCTCACACACACTAACTGGAAAAGTAATATGGGGATGGGGAGTCCTTAGAAGCAACAGAGACAAAAACTCAAAGATACATATTGGGTATGTAAGATATGAGTTACCGTTGCTAACATAAAAATAAAAAGAAGCCAGGTACGCCTATAATTTTAGTACTTGGGAGGCAGAGGTATGAGGATCACTGTGAGTTCAAGGCCAGCCTGGCTTACTTACATAGTGAGTCCGGGCTAGCCTGAACTACATAGCGAGACTGTCTCACAATAAATAAGTAATTAAATAAAAAAAAATCGAAGCCTAACAGAAACTTGACAAAACGACTAGATATGAAATATTAGAGGCTTTGATTCAGTGAGTACATGTGTGCTCTTTGAAGAGCAGGAGAAAGGGTATGAATTTTATGCTTCTTTAAACAGAAGCAAACCTGGCTACGACTAGGTTTCTGGAAGGGGGTCCTATTGGAGAGCAGTCAGCAGGCTGGGTAAGAAGTGAGGAGATGCATTCTTGGATCCACTTTCGCAGAAGCCCTAAAATGATTGTCTTTTTATTGTTAACTGCTCGATGGGGTACAACAAGAAAGACCCATAACTATGTGGAAGAAAACTCGGATTCAAATACAATAAAGTAACCGCTGTTTTATAAGTCCTGGAGGCCTAAAGAGCTCTCTGATGTACAGTAAAATCACTTCTTGCCCAGTCGCATTCTTCCAGATGGATCGCCGGATCAAAAGCATGGAGTTCTAACCCTTACTTCTTGGTCTCCCAGAGGCCGTCGTGTGTGGGCGGGGCCTCCTAGTGTCCAATCGTGGTCTAGAGGCGGGGCATCCGGGGCGGGGACTGGGGACGGTCGGGGTGTGGCCAGTAGGCCCGACGCGGCGCTGCGCTGCACGTGTGCGAGCTGGACTGCAGCGAGTCCTCGGGTGCGCAGGGCGGGAGACGTGCGTGGAGCCTATGGTCGCCGGTTCTCGCCGTCACCTGCTCCGTGTGGCCCAGGCCTGGGCCTCCCTCTTGTGTTTTGAGCACGGCGCCGGCTTCCTGCCCACCCGACCCTCGCACTCTCAAGCTCCGGGTAAGTGCGCGGCCTTCCCGCTCGCCTCGCCCCGGCCCGGCCTGGCCCTCCTGGGAGGCCGCGCGCGCGGTTCCTCGGTCGCCGCTCGGCGCCCTGGCCCCGTCCGTCCGTCAGGGGGCGCATCAGCCCGCCGGGCCTCTTCCCTCTACGCCTTTGCTTTCCCGGCTAGAAAGGAACCCCCAGCCTGCCCGGCCCAGCTTCCTCGGGTCCCGCCCATGTGGGTTATAAAGAGTCCTCTTCATTGCCCAGGTGGGGAGGGCTGGGAGGGAGTTGAGGTTTTCAGATTTCTTTTCTTTTTTTGGTGCTGGGGGTCGGACTCATGACCTCGCGCTTGTGCCGCTGAGCTAACCCCCCGGCCGGTTTTCAAGTTTCTAGTCCCATTGTCAGGCCACTTATTTCATTCCGAAAATACAGGATTATTGAGGTTTCTTGTTTTGCCCCCAATCTGCAAGTCATCTGTGACATAGTATATACTTTATGTAGTATACGCCGTTTGGGAGCTGATACCTTGACTATTAA
This sequence comes from Hydrochoerus hydrochaeris, assembly GCA_004027455.1. Classification (NCBI taxonomy): domain Eukaryota; kingdom Metazoa; phylum Chordata; class Mammalia; order Rodentia; family Hydrochaeridae; genus Hydrochoerus; species Hydrochoerus hydrochaeris. The sequence continues at coordinate 310,071 of PVLA01001326.1, forward strand.
GGGACCTAAAGTCAGATTATGCGCCAGTATAGAAAGGAGACGGATAGTCATATTCCACCTCCTTTAAGAAAGTAGCCCCATAGCCTAAATTGATTGATTTACCGAGTTCTTTTGAACGTAGCTTGATAGAGGCTGCGGCCTTAAAGGTACTAGTGAAACTCAGCGAGCGGTCTTACCATTGTTAAGTTTGTTCCTACTGCATGCAGGTCCTTTACAGACACCTTGTGGGTGCTGTGGATCTCTCGTCACACACATATTTTTCGTGTCCGTTTCTTCAAGTTTTTGCTCATAAATTACCTCCTCAAAGAAGCTTTACCGGAGTTCCATCTCTCTTAGTATCAGCCTCCTTGCTCTGTTTTTATTTCTTCATAGTTTGCATGTTCTGAGATTCAGTTTTTTTTGTTACCGAATATATCCGCAAATAGGATGTAAGGGCCTTGAGGGTGGGATATTTTTTATTTTACTATGTGCCACACACATAGGACACATTCATTATGTATTAGCAGAATAAATGATTGTGATAGACTCAGAAATGTTAGGGTGATGTTGACAGCTGGAGGTGACTCCATTTTGCAGAGCATGGGGGATTCACTTGGAAATCGGAAGTTATGGATGGTTTTCAAATAGGATTAGAATTAATGCAACGGTTTCTCACTTTCATTTTGGAGGAAGTAATGTTAAGTGGTTGTTGTCAATGTGATTTTAAATTTTTGAAGCTTAAAACCCAGCGTGGTGGTGCTTGCCTATAATCCCAGCACTTGGGAGGTTGAGGCAAGAGGATCACCACTTTGAGCTTGAGACTACCCAGGGCTCCATAGTGAGTTCAAGGCCAGCCTGGACACAGAGCAAGACCCTGTCTCCCCCTCCCAAAAATTGAAAATACCAAGCTTCATTTTTGTTGTACATGGAGGATTTTAAGAGCTTAAGAATCTAATGTTTGAAAAAGATTTTTAAAATACTAGTAAAATTGTACTCTCATTTGGCTCATTTGAAGTGTGAAGGGAAACATTATTTTAGGATTCTCTTCAGAGAAATGTGCAGAACTTTAAGCTTATGGAAATTATTGAGTCAAGTCTTCTTGTAGAGATTATTTGGCAATTAAGATATTACTATCATGGATAGTGTGTGTCGCATATTTCTTTTGGAAAAAATAAAGAACCTCATTTTTAAAGTCACTGCATATTTTTAAGGTTGAATGCTTAGATATTTTATCTTTGGATTTTCCTAAATACAGAGCTGATCTTGGGCATGACACTTTGGGACAGTAAGGTTCAGTCTTTGTGGTTGAATTCTTTTGAATCTTCCAGGTTCACAAGATGACCGTGCCCCAATTTAATATAACTTTTTAAATTTTTTTTTTGTACAAGAGATTGAACTCACGACTGCGCGCTTGCAAGGCAGACGCTTATGCTGCTGAGCTAACTCCCCAGTCCATGCCCCCATTTAAAAAGTATATTCTGTTTTATTCATTATTTTCCTAATACTTCCTGCTTATGAAAATGACACCAATTTTTGTGTTTTGCTCCAAATCTGGAATTTTACACAGATACTTGAAAAATATGTTCTCAGCTTCTAGGTCTACAGAATTGAAATGAACAAAACAGATATTAAGTGATTTATAGTGGTGCTGAAAATAGAATTTAATAATTTGTGCAGAAGTGCTAACATTGACTTGAATGAAAAGTACAGTTTTATTTGAAATACAAAAGAGAATACTTAATATTTGTAATTAGATATCAAGAAAAGAGATCAGACAGAGTCAGCCTTAGAAAAGTTGTGCAGGTTTTTTTCCTAATGCATAGCTGTACCCTTTTGCCAGGTGCTGTTCAACTCTACAAATATCGAGTCTAAGGACCTGTTTGATGCTGTTGGCCTATCCGCAGTAAGCTTGTTTTTGTTTCTTTGCATTTTATTTTGAGACAGGGTCTTGCCATGCAGTTCAGGGTGACATTAAACTCTGTATGTAGCCCAAGCTGGAACTTACAGCCAGGCCTTCTGCTTTAGCCTCCCAAATGCTGGGATTTTAGGCATGTACCACCACACCTGGCTGTTGGCAGTGTTCTGAGCATCTCTTAAAATTAAATGACTGCCAGGCATGATGGCACATGTGTGTAATCCCAGCACTTGGGAGGCTGAGGTGGGAGGATTGATGCGAGTTAAGTGACCAGCCCGGGCTACAGAGTGAGTTTAAAGCCAGCTTGACGTGCATAGCAAGACCCTGTCTCAAATAAATAAGATTTTTGGAGACAGCGATGTTTAACAATTACCCTAGAAAACATGTAAGAAGTGCTTTTTAATTTCTTTACCAGACTCAGTAGCAGAGTTCAGTGTATTATCCATAATAAATACTAGTGGCTAACAGATAAGAAGTTATTACAGACCTTTGGCCACATTGTACCTGTTTTAATGGATAAATTAAGGCTTAGAGAGCTTAAGTGGCCCTAGGATGGAAAAACCTAGATCTGGCTCTAATTTTGGACAAGTTCTGTGTTGGGTTTTTTTTTTTTTTTTCTTATTGTTGTTGTTTGTTTTTTGCATAAAGGGAAGGTGGTTGTCTTAGTCACTTTCTTATCACCAGAACAAAATACTCACAAGCAATTTAAGAGGGGAGCTTTATTTTTGCTCACGTTTTGGAAATTTTGGTCCATGGCCAGCTGGCTCAAATGCAGAGATAACATGGGGGTGGAGGCCTGCCAAGGAGAAGAGCGGCTCATCTCAAGCTGGTCAGGAAGCAGAGAGAGGGAGGAAGCGTGGAAGGAGCACAGCCCTAACAGTAAGTCAGCTATCTGTAGCATCCCCATGATCCAGTCACCTTCCACACACGCGCATGCACACATGCATGCACGTGAGTCATTTGGAGGATATTTTAAATCTAAGTCAGCAGTGATGGGCACTCTGACTATAAAGGCCCAAACTAGGCTGCATGCTTGGCATCTGCTGACCGTACTTGGCTTGTTGCTTAATATTTTGACCTCAGAACAGTATGAAGACCTCCTGGCAGATCCTGTGATGCCACTGGGGACCTTGTGGTGTCATTGGGATTGGGAGGCCAGTTCAGGGGTTTCTGGTAAATGTATGTGATGCAATGTGCTGACGCCCTACAGGACATTTCTACTTGGATGTCCCTCTGCTACATGGATGTCATGGTCCATGCTATCCAAGTGGCTCACCCTTTCCGCCACCTGCCCTTGTTTCTGGGGGCCCCATATCACAGAGAAGTCCACTGTCCCCCAAGTCCCCAAGGCAGAAAACCTGCATCCTCATGGCATAGTTCTGTTTTCCATATTGTCTCCCAATCCTCTCCCTGGTAGTTGCCAGTGTTCTTTAATATTCTTTCTCCTCTGAGTCAGACTTAGAAAAGTTGTGCAGGTGTTTTCCCTAATGCATAGCTGTGCGCTCCTGCCGTGTGCTGTTCAACTCTCAAAGTTTCTGGGAGGAAGGACAGCAAGAGGATGGAGAAATAAAGACAATATACAGAAAGCTGAAACCAAGTGGAACCCTCTCTCTGGATGGGAGGAAAGGAATTGCTCACTCACCTCAGCACTTTTATACATTTAGAAAGTCCATGTCAGGTGAAACCGCTTTGCCTAACAACTAGCTTGTCTCTCTCGCCTCGTATTCTCCCCATGCTCGTGGCTCGATCATTAGCTTAGACCTGGTTTTCCAGCCTAACCCCAGGTTCTTTTCAGAGGGTACTGTGAAGTCGTTTTTTGTTTTGTTAGAACTCAGAAAATTGAAGTGGGCTTGGTTTTCAAAAGAGAATAGTTCCATCCATTTAGCCTTATGTAGTTCTGCCCATGCGCCTGACTTTCCCTCAGACTCGCTTCCACATTGGGGAACAACAGTTCAGGGTTTGCCAGTGCGCCCTGTCCTCCATGTCCCTGCCTTGGCACATGCTGTGCCCTCTAGCTAAGCATCTTTTCTACCTTTCCACACCTTACTCTTTCTCCAACTTGAGAAGTGTTCATAACTCATCCTTAATTAGATTTGCTCTGACACTGACCTTGCAGCCTCTGATGGCTGCTTTGTCCTCTTATCCCCTAAGGCCTGGTTCCTTGTACTTTTTCTCAGTACCCTGTTCATGGCCAACTTAATGATCCTCTGTTGCCTTTTAATGTAAATTCAAGTTTTTATTTTAAGCAGAAAAAATATAAACGATACAGATAAATACAAATTTTTGATTAAATACCTCCATCTGTACAAACTCTGTACAGATGGAGGTATTTAAGGCAACTTTGCTGTTATAAAGTGAGAAAAAGTAGCAACATTTTATAAATTAGCATTTGTTCTTAACTAAAGCTTATGCCAGGATAAAGAATCAGTGCTTTCTTGCTTGAGTCATAGATCACATTATGTAACTGGTTATGTTCTTTTGTTTTTGATTTTTTTTTTTTCTTTTGGGGTTTCTTCAACTTTCTTTAATTTTTTTGTCTTTCAAAGAAAATTGATATTGGGGTTTTGTTTGTTTGCAGTGCTAAGCATAGATCCCAGTACCTCATGAATGTTAGGCAAGTGCTATACCACTGAGTCACATCCCCAGCCCTAAAGGAAAAGTTTTACATTTTATTTTATTTTATTTTATTTTTTTGCTTGCTGAGGATTGAACCTAGAACTTTTGCACTAAGCTAAATCCCGATCCCATTTGTAGTTTTATTTTGAGACAGGGTTCGCCTGGGCTCAAACTTAGGATTTTCCTGCCTCAACTTCCCAGAGACATTTTTCTATATCTTTTATATGTAGTCATCATAATCCTCTTATTTGTTTTTACTTTTCACATGTATTTTTTTAAACTTTTCTTTCTATTCTTGATTTTTGCCAGTGAATCAAAGATGATTCTGAAAACATCATTAGCATAATCATCATTTTTGTTACAGATAATAGCTGGGTATCTTGTTAGTTATGCCTTAGAGAAATAGAATATTCATCTTCTGCTTATGTTTTCTTATGGAAGTTTATGACATTTATTTGTACTTTCATTTTTGTATCTCTATAATGGAAATAGGAAAAATTTCTGTCTAATGAGATCAAATTAGGTATGGGTAGTCTTGGATATGGGGGGGTTGTGTTAAACCCACAGGGCCTTGTGTGTGCTTGGCAAGTAATGTGCTGCTGAGTTTCACCTCCAGACTAGAAGACATTCTCTTTTTTTCAGATTGTGATTTTTATTTTATCTTTTCAGTATTGAGGCTTGAACTCAAGGCCTTCATGCTTGGCTACATCTCTATCCCTTTTTAAGAAAAAAAAATTTAGGGCTGGGGATTTAGCTCAGCAGCATATGCTCCCGCCTTGCAAGCACGTGGTCGTGAGTTCAATCCCTGGTACTGATTTAAAAAAAGAAAGAAAAAAAAAAAGTTTAGTTTTTTTTTTTTTTTTCCTAAATCCATTTTATTTCAAGGAGAAAAAGAAAAAAAGCTAAAATAAAATTTCAGCACAGGTCAATCAGGGCAACAGATCATTCAGCCAGAGCACAAGACATCTGCATTCAATTGTCAGAACAATACCAGGACAAATATTTCTCTTCAGAGAAATCAGTAGTATAACTATCTTAACTATTTTTTATATACATATACATACACATGTACATATGTTGTTTCAGCTTCTCACACTAATGAGACAATATGATGTTTACATGTGTGTGGGACATTTCTTTTGATTGGCATTCATTTACCCCTCTTTTGAGCTGCTCTGCACTGTGACTTTTAGACTTTTTAGACTTATTACCTGGCAGATGGACCAGTTAAATGATAAACTTTTTAGACTTTTTACCTGGCAGGTGGACCAGTTAAATGATAAACTTTTTTATTGTGTGTGATAAAATTCATGTAACAAAATTTACCACCTTTACCCTGTTTAAATCTATAGTTCAGTATTGTTAAGTAGATTCACATTGTTTTCCAGTCAACATTGTGTGTGTGTGTGTTTACTGAGGATTGAACCCAGGGAGCACAGGGCAAATCCCCAGACCTATTTAAGGCAGAGTCTCACAAAGTGACACAGGTTGGCTGGTGTGCTCTATGTTGCTGTCCTCCTGCCTCAGCCACCTGAATAGCTGGGGTTACAGGTGTGCATCACCACACCCAGCTTCTTGTGTTTTTAATTGTGTAGTATGAGTATGCTCTCATGTCAGCAGATGCATTTATACTCTATGAGTATCATTTTGTGAGAGGATAGGATGTTACTTGTGAAACAAAATTGAAATGATTCGGCTGTGGTATTCAGTGATAATAGCAGGTTATCACCACTGTCCCCCGCCACCTAAACCCTCTCCTGGAAGCAGCCCCCTTTCCCAGTTTCTGATCCGTTGTATGTATGTATTGGTCAGTTTACATATACAGACAGGCCTTGCCATTCTTAATTTTTGCTTATGTAGATAGTAAAGTAAGCATCCTGTAGTTAAAACATTAAGGACTTTCTTATTTTCTTAAGATAGATCCCTAAAAGAATTATTCATGCATCAAATTACATATTTTTAAGGTTTGGTTGGACATTATCAGATTTTGTGCAAAGTATTGTGGCAGTTTTCTGTTCTACCAAAAGTACGTTCGCTGTCGAGAAGCATTTTACTAAATGACTTTTAGAACCCCCCAAGCAAAGCTAACTGTGTCTGTTTGCCCAAACAGACTTTTTTTATGAGTGTTACTTTAAGTTTTTTCTCCTTCCTTCTAAGGCTTTCTTAAATGTTTTCTTGGAGCCTCGAAGATGGAAATGACGGGCATGACTCTGAAACGTGGATATGTTGTGGTTGAAGACAATGACTGTTCGGGTCCAGCTGAGGAGATAAAAAAACAGAAGGTCTTGGAACACTGCCTGCCTGAAGCAGGAAATAGCCTGGACAGTGACTGTCTGCCCCACACTGACACAGAGCCCCAGCCACCAGAAGTCGTCAGTGCTGGGAAAGGTAAAAAGAATTCTGGTGCCCACCTGGTGGAAGAGGAAGATGGCTTTTCAGAGGAGGGAGAAGAGGAGGAGGCAGAGAGCTTCGCAGAGATGATGAAGCATGGGCTCACTGAGCTTGATGTGGGCATCACCAAGTTTGTAAGTTCTCATCAAGGATTCTCAGGGATCTTGAAAGAAAGGTATGTTTAGCTTACATATAAGGTTATTTAGTTGCATTAGTTTTTTCTTTAGGAAGAAATCAGCAATACAATTTTCCATTTAGCTTTCTCACCCCAAGGATCAGTTACACTTAAGGTCAGAGAGGAATGGGATAGAGAATTGCCTGAGTGGGTGAATGATCTAACTGATTGATTGATTGATTGATTGACTGGTTGATTGGGGGGAGTGGGACAGAGGCTCACTATATAGTTCAGGCAGGCCTTGAACCCAATTTGTAGCCAATACTGGCCTTGAACTCATAGTGATCTTCTTGCCTCAGCCTCCTGAGTGCTGTGATTACAAGAGTGCACCACCATGCTGACCACATTTTTTAATACTTTAAATAGAAATCATAGCACATTCTTATGAAGGGAAGAACCTTTCCAGAACTATTTAAGTATATAAAAATAATTTTCAAAAAAGAATCAAATTATATCATGTATAGATACAAATTCCCTATTAGGAATGTTATTATTTTATATACCTAAAATGTATCTCCAAAAATCCTTTTTTTTTTGGTACCGGTGATCGAACTCACAACCTCATGCTTGCCAGGCAGGTGCTTAAGCCACTTAGCTAAATCCCTGGCCCTCATTTTCTTTAAAAAGAGAAAAATTTCTCTCGATCCCTGGTACCAAAAAAAAAGAAAGAAAGAGAAGAATTTCTCAGTGATGCACATTGTTACTATGCTAATGGATGCTGTTAAATTCTTTTAAATTCAGTTAAATTCTTTTGTATGGTTTGAAAATTAAATTCATCTAAAATCTTAAAACTCTCTCACCTGAGTATACCACATCTATATTAGAAAGAAGGTAGTCTTTGGAGCCAGATGGATCTAGCTGTAAATCTAGCTCAGCCATTTACTAGTTACTTAACTCCTTTGAGCCTGGGTATCTATATCCAAAAAATAGATCAAGATATCATGGTGGAGTTGTTGAGAGGATTGTAAATAATATGTGTGAAGTATTTAGCAGCAGTAAGCTTCAGGGCGGCTCATGGTAGACTTACTGGGTTCTGATTTATAGCTGTTCACTGTATGTATTTTATGCTTCAGTTCCAATGTGGACCATCTGACCTCAGCTATTATTAATAAGCTTTTATCTATACATTTCTTAGTCTTTTTCTGTGGAAGAATATTCTAGAAGCTTCTAGTATAAAGCCTGAACCAAGCCAGGATGATAGTACACACCTGTAATCCCAGCTATTCAGAGACTGAAACAGAAGGATTGCAAGTTCATGGCCAGCCTGGGCAGCTTAATGAGACCCCTTCTAAAAATAAAGGGGGAGGCTCTGGGGATATAGCTTAGTGTATCCTTAGTTTACTCTCTAGTGCTAAATAGGGGGAAAAACCAAAACCCAGCATACATTAAAAACCAAAAACTTAATATGACTTTACACTGAAGATTTTTTCTAAAATTCCTTGTGCTGGTTGGTGGTAAACCTTATTGTAAGATTAATAAGTAAGATGTCAGTTCTCTGAAAATTTGTATTCTATTTTTATCAGATATTCAGACTTCGTTGTTCATGAAATAGGAAAAGATGGGCGGATCAGCCATTTGGATGACTTTTCTGTTCCAATGGATGAGGAGGTAGAAGTAGCTCTAGCAGGAGTTACCTTCTGCATAGAAATCGCATTTTCTAGAGTTTGTGTCTTTGAATTTGTGTGACTCACTGTGAGTTCTCATGGTTAATTTAAAGGATCCTTCAGAAGATATATTTACAGTTTTGACAACTGAAGAAAAGCAGCAATTGGAGGAGCTCCAGCTTTTTAAAAATAAGGAAACCAGTGTTGCCATTGAGGTAAGTGGTTGCAAAGACATCAGAGGGTTTTTAGGGTTTTGGTTGCTTCTTTTCAGGTGAATATTACTAAGTGTTCAGCTGGACGTGGGGGACCCATGCATGACACACGGTAGGCTAAGGCAGGAGGATCACCCTGAGTTCAAGGCCAGCCTGAACTACACAGTGAGACTTTGTTTCAGACAAAGCAATACAAAAAAAGTCATTTAAAAATTACAGTATTCAACAAAAGTGTAACCTTGACCTATTTGTTCTGAAAAGGGATTACATTAACATTTTTTTTTTTCAGGAGCAGGGAACCAGTATCCAGGTAAAGTATAGCAAAAGAGAATATTTTGTTTTTTTTAAAAATTTTATGACCATAAATCAGGAATGAAATCTGTTTAGAACATAGGATGACAGTTCTGTTTACCTTCTCCATCTCCCATGGGGCTGGGAGAGACCACTGTGCACCACCCTTGTGCTCAAATTTTTAGGTTTTTACTATCTGTGATTTTTTAATTTCAATTTTTTATTTATTTACTTTGTGGAGGGGAGAACCAGGGCTTGTGCTGCTGAGCTAAATCCTCGTCGCTTTAGTTTCTAAAAAAATGTTGAGGGCAATTGGTGCATGGACATAACACATCTTAATCCTTTTTATTTTTCTAAGTCCCCCCTTCAAGGTATCCATGTCTTTTTCGTACCAGGGATCGAACTCACAACCTCACGTTTGCCAGGCAGGTAATTGTGCCACTGAGCTAAATCCCAGGCCTATGTCTCTTTAAAAGTTTAAAAAAGAAAAAAACGTAATGAAGTTTAATGGTATATTTTATTTACCTTAATACATTCAAAACACACTACCTTTTTAAATATATAATCAACATTTTAAAATTCTCAGGATGCTTTACATTCCTTTTTTCCCTGCTGAGTCTTCTAAGTCCAGTGTTATTTTATACTGATGCCACATCTTTCTTCCAACCAGCCACATTTCAGGTGTTCTGGCTAATGGTGGACACACTGGACAGGACAACTCCACATCATTTGTCTAGATTAACACAAAATTTAGAGTTTACCTTACATTAATCTTGGGTTTTGTCCATTGTTAAGGTTTTGGCATTGTTAAGGTTTGGTTTGGTTTTGGTGTTGGTTTTTGAGTTAGGATCTTGCTAGGTAGTTCAGGCGGGCTTTTAACTTGCCATGTAACCCCAGCTGGTCTCAGACTCAGCTGTATCTCTGCTTCAGCCTCCCAGGTGCTGGGATGGGTATATAACCATGCCTGCCTTTAAGTTTCACCTATTTTTTTCTGGGGGGCGGATACTGAGTATTGAACCCAGGGCCTTTACACTGAACTACTACCTCCCAGCCCTTTTTAAATTTTTATTTCTTTATTTTGAGACAGGGTCTTACTCAGTTGCTTAATTAAACCGACTGGCCTGAAACTTAGTCCCCTTGCTTCAGCCTTAGGCATAAGTCACTGTGCCCATTTAACTTTTGACTTCTAAAGGGCATAAACTATGGGCAGGTTTCTTCAACTATCAAGCAAGAAGAAAGATCTTTCTGTTCATTTGGTTTTTTGGGGTACCAGGAATCTATCTCAGGACTTTGTGCTTGCCAGGTAGGCACTGTGTTGCTGAGCTATCTCCCCAGCCCAGACTAGGAAGATCTTTCTGAATTTTTAAGGTCTAAGTATTTACTCAGACACATAGCCTGTTACTCTAACTCATTATTATCCACAGTTTCAGTTCTAGGCTTACCTACTGATACAGTCATTCTCTATAATTAGGGTGCAGTTTGTTTTTCTTTTCATTTTTATTTTTATTTTTATTGTGCTGAAGTACTGTCAAGTTTTTTAGTCAGTAACACTTGTACTCTATTTTGGTGTTTTTAGCTTGAACTCTTCCCATTAGTAGACCTTGAAATCAAGTTAGTGATTATCACAGTCAGCATTGTTTAATGGGATAAATGAAATAGAAAATACCCATACATTGAATAGAGTATCAGAATTATTTGTGAATTTTGTTTTAATTATTTATTGTTGCTGCTAGGAATTGAACCCAGGACCTTTACAGTGAGCTACATCCCCAGCCCTTTTTAATCTTTTTAAGGTTTTCCTAAGTCACTAACTTGTCCAGGCTGGGATTGAATTTGCAGTCTTTCTGCCTCAGCCTCCCAGAGTGCTGGGATGACAAAGTTGGTATCACCATATCCGGTTGGAAAAAAAAATTTTTTTGGTACTGTACTCACAATTTGTGCTATTAAGTAGTAGAGTTTTACTTTGTTCGGTTGTTAGTGTGAGATGCCCTCTAAAATTGGAAAAGTTGCATAACTCTTTAAGCATACATTTTGTATATGTTCATTTTTTATTGTGAGCCAATGTGCTAGAATCTCACTATAAAACAGTTTATAGAATAAAATCCAGTGTCACGCTGGGCGTAGTGGCGCAGGCCCATAATCCTCAGGAGGTTGGCACAAGAGAATCACTGTGCGATCCTAGCCATCCTGGGCTACATAGTGAGTTTAAGGACAGCCTGAGTGGTATAGTAAGACCCTGTCTCAAAAAAAAAAAAAAAAGAAAGCCAAACAAAAAGAATAAAATCCAGTATGAGGTAGTAGACAGGACTGTCAAAAGAATTGTTTCTGACTTACTGGCACCTGGCATGCCTATTATTTTTATTTGGAAGCCCCAAGGCCTTTGCACTGCAGAGGCACCAAGGGAACATCTGAAGCTGTGACCAACGCCTGGCTTCAAATCCAGTTCTTTTGCCCTCTAACTCTGTATCGTTAAACATATCCCATGACCTCTCCACCCTCCTATCCTCATGTGTAAGTAGATGCATCAATAGTGTGATGGAGAGATTATGAAGATTCGGTACAACAGGTCTGGGAAGTGCTTGGTATGGGGACTGGCAGGTGAACTCGCACAGTTCATGGACCCTTAGTAGTTGCTGTATCATGAAGCTCTAAAATACTCTGAAACTGTACCCAGGCACTTTTATTGTTTGCTAACTGAATAAGATGAGCCATGTTTTTACTTCTCTGTTTAATGTTTGTTAAAGTAGAAGTGTCACTGTGTGCTTTTAACAGGTTATTGAGGACACCAAAGAGAAAAGAACCATCATCCATCAAGCCATAAAATCTTTGTTTCCTGGACTAGAGACAAAAACAGAGGAAAGAGAAGGGAAGAGATACATCGTAGCGTACCACGCAGCTGGGAAGAAGGCCTTGGCAAGTGAGTACGGCGGAAAGACTGCTGCTGCGCTCCGGCAGACCCAGACCTGAACTCCTCCTCTGCCTGGCTGCCTCTCCGCAGCTGCCATCCTGTTGCACAGAGAAGGGCGCTGACTGCATCTCTTTCTTTGAGAGGGTGCATGTTGTCATTTCAGACATCAGAACCATCCACAGCCTCCGCGTGCTGGGGTCGTTGGGCCTCCTCTGGGAGAACAGTGCGTAGGAGTGACAGTGGTGCCCAACAGTTAGGAGTGTGACATGGTCCCTGCAGGGCAGCACAGCTGAGTGGCAGAAGAGGTCTTTTTTGAAATTTTAATTCAAAATAGACACTGAGCCTGGGATTTAGCTCAGTGGATAAGCACCTGCCCTGCAAGCATGAGGTTGCGAGTTGAATCCCTGGTACCACAAAAAAATAAATAAATTAATGAAACAAAATAGACACTGAAAACAAGAAGTTAAAAAAATATAAGTCCAACAAGCTGTCTCTGAATTTACAACAGTATTCAGATCATATAAATCTTTTACCTTTTAACTAAAGATTCTCATGGAGTAATTTATGTTCTTAATAGACGAGATAGAGCTTTGAGATGAATAAAAATGCTTGTCACATTTTATCATGAGGGTATAGTTTCTGTTTCTGCTTTCCAAGTCTGAGTATTTTCTTCACTCACGCAGAAAATATATGGAATATTTGGAAAGATGATCCCTCACCTGAGTACATCTTTCAGTGTATTGTTCATTTATGAATCACTGGGATATTTGTATTCTCATGTGCTTTCTGTAGCTGTGAAAATTTCTGTTAGTGAATAGCCATGAGAAAAATTAAGAAAAAAGAAAAACTAGGTAATGTTTCCTCTTTTTCCTATCAAATCAGCTGAGAAAGTTATTTTCTGTGGTACTGGGGGTGAAACCCAGGAGCACTTAGCCAGTTAGGTACATCCCCCGCTTATTATTTTCCTTCTTCTCCTCCCCTCTCTACCATATTTTTCTTCTCCCCCTCCTCTACCAGCGATGACCCTTGATAGTCATCAATTACTATGTTTGCTAATATAGAAGTCCAAAGTTGTATAACAGGAACAATCCTAGCTCTGTCAGTATTCTTGTAGGTTAGTTTAAACGGTAATACTGTAAATGAACAAAGCCTCGTTTATAACGATGAGATTCTAAAAGAAAAGACAGCAAGAATAAGGTTAAGAAAGCCTAAGAAAATTATCTTCAACAATGAGAAACCTTGAGCAATTGGGGAAGAGGAGACTCGCTTGGAGGCCACTTACCAGTGATGCCCAAAGGAAGGAAAAGTGTGACGTTGCTTGTGCAGCTGCTCAGGGCACAGGTTGTTCATCTCTCCTCATTCTGCAAACTAATGTCAGTGTGTGCTTCCTTGTTATCTGGGCCACAGTGTAAAGTGACTCCCGAGTAGCCTTTCTGCAGCCAGGGTTGCTGGAGAGCAGAAAGTCCTGTGGTAAACCATTTCAGTGATGGTTTCTTAGTTCCCCAAGGACAGCTCACGAGAAGTAGCTGTGGTAGCTGTAGAGGGGACAGGTGACTTACTCCACACAGGATGCCCAGGAGTGTTTGGGCTCACTGTGCTGCTGGGAAGGCTAGAGGGAGATCTGTTGGGAGATCTCTGCAGTGTGGCCATGAGGAAAAGGCAGAGGTTTTCTTTTGAACTGGTTGCTTCCTAGAAATGATCTTCATTTCTTGGGAGATGCCTGTCTTGTAGGGGGCAGGGGGATGGTGGGAGTTGTAGGACCAAGTGGTTCATCAAAGATTCTGCACCCTTTCCTCCCTCTCTCTTTCTGTGTCTCTGTGTCTCTTTCTCTTCTATTTTCCATTCTAGAGATTTTTTTAATAATCTGTACTTTAAAATATTAGAACCTGTTTGCCATATATAACAATCACATTAATCATGGAAAATGTGTACCTGTACATATTATATCTTAATTCTTGTTTTTCCAATTGCCCTCTCATCCCTTCAACCTTTCTTCCCTTCCCCATTTACAAAAACTCTGCTTCCATTATTTTTTTCCTTCTTTTTTTTTTTAATTCTTTTCCAGCCAGACATGGTGGTGCACAACTGTAATCCAATCCAAGCACTTGGGAGGCTAAGGCAGAAGGATTCTCCCTGGTTTGAGGCCAGCCTGGCTACATAGTGAGTTCAAAGAGCAGGTTAGGCTGCCTGGGGAGACCCTGTCTCAGTCAATCCCTTTCTTTTTCTTTTCTCCCTCCCTTCTTGTTCCCCTTCCCATGTGAGTGTATTCTTCTTGTTTCCCAGACTCTTTATTTACCCTTTAGGTTCCTCACACAAGAGACAATGCAATATTTAAACTTGTGTGTCTGGTTTGTTTCACTCAAGATTATGGTGTTGAAATGCATCCATTTACCTAAAAATATCTCAGGTTTATCCTTCACTTTGGTTTGGTTTGGTTTGGTTTGGTTTTTTTGAGACAGGGTCTCGCAATGTAGTGCAGGCTGTCCTTGAACTCACTCACATAGCCCAAGCTGCCCTCTAGCACATGGTGGTCTTCCTGCTTCAGCCTCCCAAGTACTGGGATGACAGATGTGCACCAGCATTCTTTATGGCAGAGTAGTACTCCATATAATATATAAATGCCAGATTTTCTTTAGCCTTTCATCTGTTGATGGGCATGTGGCTTATTTCCAAAATTTAGCTGTTATAAATTGTGCTACTGTAAATATGGTGATGCATTTATCCCTGTGGTATGATACTTTTAGCTCTTTAGGGAAGATACCTAGAATGGCCCCTTATCTTTAACTGATACCACATCTCTCAGATTCTGTCTGCATCTGAATTTTCTGTGCTTATGCCACATCTCCTCTCATTTTCCTCAAAAAATTTTCTTAAGATTTTCTAACTTAAAAAAAAAGAGAGAGAGCGCGAGCGAGCTCACGGAGCTGCGTCACTTCCGGCGTGTGTGTCCGGCGTCCGCCAGGCGCGGAATGGCGGCTCCGAGGACCTGGCTGTCGCGGAGTGTCACTTCTCTGTCCAGGTACCGCTGCGGCCGCGCAGCTGGGCGGGAAGGGAGGCAGCCGAGGCACGCTGAGAGCACTGAGGTGGCTCTGAGCCTGGGAAGTCTGCGGACGCCTGGCCTGGGTCGCTGGGTTCCCTCGCAGACGGCGGTCCCTGGCCCTGCTGCCGGCCGGGCCCCTCCGCCCCGTCCAAGTTCCCGAGGAGGACCGGGAGTTGGGAAGGGATCGAGAGGGACCCTGGGGACGCCCAGTCCGGCAGGGACAGAAGCGTCTGTCGCGGCGTCCGCGGCGCTGGGTTGCAGAGCAGCAGGGCGGGTCGTGAGCCTCCGCCAGGGCCGGGGCCGGGGCCGGGGTGGAAGTGCCGGGCTCTGACCGTGGGGAGCTGCCCATGTCGGCTCAATTTGAGTTTCCGACTCCTGCAAATAAATCAGTCTTTTACCGATTTAAAAAAAAAAGATTTTCTAACTTAAATGCTGACCTATTTTAAATATGAGCCACTCCTCTCATCTCCTTTTGGTCATCTTTAATAAAATAGGAATTTCTCCCCTTTAAAAGATGGATGAAGGCAGGGCAAATTGGATCAGTCTTGCCTAGAGCTCTAACCTCTTGGGTATGAGAGAGGAGTTCCTGCTCGTTAAAGATGGTCTGAGCTCTTCCCTCCATGCTCCCTCCTGAAGGCAGCTCTTTGGCCCAGACCATCACTCAGGCCTGGCACACCTTTTCCAAGTCCAGCTTTCCTGGTACAAGCTGAGAGTGGCATGCGTTAAATGCTGCTAGGAAAAAAGAGCTGGTCCTGAGACCGTTGTCCTTGGCCTTGCAGTAGAACCCAGTACCAGTGTGGGCTACCTTGCCTGGCTTCAGAGGCCTCAGTACGGTTTTGTAGTTTGTAATGTTTTAAGCTCATTTATGGTCAAACCCTGATATAAATTATTATCGGTGGGTTAGGCATGTGGAACAGATTCGCAGTATTCTTTCATTCATTTGTTTTTGCTTTTTTAAAAAAATTATTAGTGCATGTTTGCAATTCAGTTTACAGTCATCTTGAGGAGTGGTTACATGGACATATTACAGCTTGTTTTTTCGATTTTTTTTTTTTAACCCCTTTTGCTTCTGTCCCCCTCTACCTCCTCAGGCTCCCTTATCAACTTTTCCATACTCATTGATGTTATGTTTCTTAGCTCATGTTATGGTATAAATTGTTTACATTGATTGGAATTATTAGGACCTATGCATGGTAGGTTGTTTTTCCTCTCATTTTCCTTTCACTTCCTCTTCACCCCTCACCCGTGTTCTTTTGAGCCACTTCCCTATTAAATGAGATCTGTCCCCTTTCTAGTCATGCTTTATCATTTTCTTTGTATTCTGCCTCACTCAAATGAGAGATAACATACAGTATTTAAGCATGTGTGTCTGGTTTGTTTCCCTCAATATTTTCCAGGTGTGTCCATTTTCCTACAAATGCTTCAATCTGTCATTCTTTATTATAGCAGAGTATTCTGTTATATATAGATACCACATTTTCTTTGTCCAGTCATCAGTTGATGGGTATTTAGGCTGCTCATAGGATTTGGCTATTACAAATTGTGCTGCTGTAGACATTGGTATGCAAGTATTGCTGTAGTATGATGACTTAAGCTTTTGGGGGAAGATACCCAGCAGAAGAATAACTTGGTCATATGGAGTTTCTAATTTCAGTTCTTTGAGAAGTCTCTACACTGATTTCCATAATGGCTGTATGGCTTACATGAATGGTAGTTTGCATTCCCACCAACAGTGAGGGAGAGTTTCTTTTTTGCCACAGCTGCAACATGTGATTTTGCTCTCCGTGTTTAGTTGAGAGCTTTGTTTGATTTCCTAATGATAGATTTGCAAAATTCTTACCCCAAGTTTTTCTCAGTTGAACTGTGTATACTAAAATATAAGTGCTTTTTATAAATTGTGAAGCCCAAATAAATAACTTTAGATTGAGGCATTTTTTTTCTGTGTTAAGCCAGTCTGATGGGATACATTGTCTTGTGTATCAAAACATACTTAAACGGTAGTTTTCTGAAAATACTGAAAATGATTGTAACATTATATAAGCAGCAAATTAATTTGCATTTTGGGGGGGATATTGGGAATTTAACTCAGGACCTCCTATTTATCAGGTAGCTGCTGTGCCTCTGAGCTATCTCCCTGGCCCAAAGGCTACCATTCTTTTTTTTTGTTACTTTTTTGTTTTTTGTTTTTGTACTGGAAATTGAACTCATGACCTTGCACTTGCCAGGCAGGCGCTTGTGCCAAAATCCCTGGCCCCTGTAATTTACATTTTAAAGTAGTATATATTCCAAATACTTTTGAGATTTTTTTTTTTTTTTTTTTTTTTTTTTTTTTTGAGAACAGGGTGTTATGTAGTTCAGCTACTATGTAGCAAGCTTTGAACTTGCTTTGTAGCCCAGGTTGGCCTCATACTCATGGCAATCCTCCTGCCTCAGCCTCCTGAGTCCTGGGATTATAGGGATGTACCACACCTGGCTGAGAAGTTTTTAAAAAAGATTTAACTTCTTTTAAAAAAAAAATGTTTGTGACAGATACTTGTTTTCTATACTTTTCAAAAGGAATGATTCCAACAGAGATCTCTACACCTAGACTCAGTAAGAGTCTGCTGGTACAGGTGTGTCTGGTGTTCCAGAATTCAGAGGAGTAGGGAGTCCCAGTAATCTGAATGGTCAGATTTCTGTAGCAGAAAATGCTAGAGAGGTCCAGCAGTATAGGAACTCTGAATTGGGTCCATCTGTGTAACACTGTGGAAATCATTGGTGTTTTTTGTTTTGTTTTGTTTTTTGCCAAAACCGTTTCAGTGAAGTGCTGAGGCTGAAAAACATTCTACACAGTAGGTTGAGATAAAGGCAGAATATACAATCAGGTTTTCAGGTAAGCTGTAAATAGGAGAGAGGAAGGTATCAGTTATGGAGAGGGAGACAGATACTTGACTTTTAGGATGGAAGAGCCCCGAGTATATTTATAAACCAAAGTGTAAGAGCCGTTGGAAAGGGAGGGTGAATATTCAGGAGAGCAACAAACATAATGGGTGGAATAGCATTCCTGACGAAGCCGAATGGTTGGTGTGCAAGGGTGCTGGTGAGAAAGACCTTGAGTAAGAAGACAGGAATGTACTGCATGCTGTCCCATCCCGTCATCCCTCTCGATACACATCTTTCCTTCTCATTTATGAGCATTTCTGTACTTGATATGTGAATCTTCCATGGTTTCCTTTTCTCTGAGCCTGGGGCTGCCATGTCAGGCCCTCAGAAAGTAGAAGCAACCTTCTGGGAATAGCATATTGCCTAGCCTAAAAATGCTTTGCATTTGTATCATAATTAGACAGTCTTAAAAACGTTTGAAAATTGTCTTAAATTCATTTAAATGGTAAAGCTAAATATGTACTTCTTAGCATTCTTAGGGGTTGGAGTTGATATTATCAAGTTAAACAAATTGCTGAAAATAAGTTCAGATTCACTGGTTTTGTTATTCAGAATGTCCCAATTAGTACAAATGCTTTACTATTTTGTACATTGAATGCACTTAGGAAAAGAATGGTTGCATTTTTTATTTGTAGAGAAGATCATTCCATGCATGCTCAGTACTTAGATTTGTTAATAGAAAATGCATGCTTTTAATCTAGAGCTCATACTCAGTTGTCATGGTTTCTATTAAGGAGTAACAGCATTAGATTTTCAATCTTTTTGGCTTCATTTAGTTCTTACCATTTGACTTAATTGTAAATGCACTGAAGGGCTAGTAGTTAAGGAAAAATGTAGCTATGCTTGTTTTTTAAAACATTTTATTACGGACATTTTTGAACATGCACACAAATCTCATTTGTAAATGGGATCTGTGTACCCATCAGTCATCTTGATTATCAACATTCTGTGGTTTTGTTTCATCTATTCTTCCCACTTTTTTTTCTTGCTTGAGCATTGTAAAGCAAATTCTGCATAATACATCATTTCACTCATACTCTAGTATGTATTTGTCCGATAAAGACTGAAACCTCAAACCATTATCACAGCCAACACAATCAAATAATTTTTGGCATCTAATACTACCTGTTGTTTTTCTTCCTATATCTAAAAAGTATCTCTTACTTACACATAGGTTGTACAAATTACAATAAAAGAGGGTCAGACACTCAGTGGGTTTAAGTCTCTTAAATTATCTCTTAAATTTCTTCTAATCTGTAAGAGAAGTTAAAGAACTGTCTTCTCTAGTAATCATTCAGTATTTTTCACATTTAAAACATCTTTATACTTCAGCCCAGGAAACTCATAAAGCAGCAAAGCACAAAGAGAATACTAATTACCTGCAGTCTCACCACTACAGATAATCACTGCTAGCATCTTGGACATGTCTTTACATACTTGGATATGTATTGAAAGAGACAAATCCCTAGATGGGAAAGTGTTTGATAGCCAGTCTTGAACCTTTATTTCTCCTGGGTGCAGGGTAAAGCTCTGAGCCAGAGCAGACATGCCCACTGAAAGGATGGAGACAGGGAGGCTGGTGTGCTTGAGCTTTCTGCTTGTTCATTGTTTGCCTCCACAACATCCCATTACTGTCTGAATGGCTGTTAACCGATCACATAAACAACTATCAGGCGCTATAGAAAACCTCAGTACAAACTCACCATGCGACCATTTGCATGTTCACCTCTAAAGCACCTTAATATTATTATAAATTAAACATTGCTCTCTTGTGCTCTTTATGCTGTGCATTTGGACAGAGGTCAGAACTGCAGCAGGTAAGAGTGGTTGGTGTTTCGTCTAGATGAAACGAAATGCCAATGAGTTTATCACAAGTGCTGCATACAGACAGCTTTGCTTCATTTATAGTAAACTGGGAGGAAACCAAAAATGATACTCCACTTGCAGTCTTCTGAGGAAATTCTGAGTAATTCACACACAAAGCTAGAGAGATAGTTGTGAAAATTTTCTATATAAGACAGAGGAGACTCACTATTAAAAAGGAAAGTTGATTCACCAGGCATACATGCCATGGCATTTTCAGAGATGGTTTATTGATTCTTTCAGTTTGTGGTTCTTCGTTGTAGCTGAAACACCTGTTCTCAGGCAGTGCTTTTGTCTTGGTGAAACCAGATACCCGGTTATCTTCAGCACCAGGAACATGGTAAACCTGTGAAGATAAAGGATTTATGAGTTCATGTGACAAGACTATTTTAGGGATTAAAGTGCCATTTTAAAAACGAGGATTTTTTTTCAACTGATTGTGCAAAATATCGTTTCATCGTTTTTTTTTTCCTGTGGAGTTACAGAAGCCAAATGAACCAGATACGTTCTTGATTAATGACTGCATCTCTCAGTCATATGAAACTCACAAATACTGGGAAATGTAGCTGCAACTTACAGATTTTCCCCAACTGTTAATTTTTCAAAACTCTCTGAGCAGTTTAAATCTTCATTGTTTAAGTATGTGTAATTGAAATGCTCAATTAAAGGAACAGTTTTAAATGGCACATTTTCCCATGTTGTATAATGTGTATCTGTCTCCAAGGTGAACAGCTAATACTGGCTCAGACATTAGCATTTAACATGGCTTAATTTATTTTATTTTCTTAAATTTTGAGACAGATTTCACTAAGTCACTAAGTTGCCCAGGCTGGGCTTGAACTTGCAACTCCTGCCTCAGCCTCCCAGAATGCTGAGATTACCACCATACCAGGCTTAATGTAACTTAATGTTTAAAGGTTCCTTTTCCCCAGGAGTAACAGTGAAGTCTTGAGTAGTAGCTGCTCTCTCTGACAGGTAGATATCTCTAGACCATTTATAGACATTAGCTTCACTTGCTTGATGGAAGTGGCCTTTGGGAAATCTAATCATTGTGTCTAAGGCCTCTTCTTGGGGGCTTTACCTCCCACCCTGCTGCTGTCTGTGAGAACCCTGCCTGTGACCCTAAGGCAGGGTGGGTGAGTTCCATGGGAGCTGCACTTGTTCTGAAGCAGTGGGCCCGGTCAGACATGAGGGCCTCCTTGGCTCTCCACTGTGTGAAGATGACTGGTTGGACCAGTCATTTGTCACACCACCTGCACGTCAGCTTTTGATTTGAAATATGGCCAGTGTTAAGTGTCTAGTCACAGAGACTTTATTACCGGTGGTCCATAAGCCATAACTACTTAACCAGTATTTCCTGTCAGGCCAGATCGATTTGTTAACTCAGTTTCTGTAGCCAAAAATGAGCTCCATAGGGTTTTGGAAGAAAAAACTTTCACCATATAAAAATAACTTTTATTGTGGTACATATAACATTTAATTTTTGTTTTTAAGATCCAAGGAAACATTCTTGGCCAAAATCTAGGGGAAGTTACTGCCATTTCGTTCTGTACAAAGAAAATAAAGACACCATGGATGCTATTAATGTACTGTCCAAGTATTTAAGGTTAGTATCTTTTTTCTATAGAAAATCAAAACAACTGAAATGTGTTTTCCCCTGTCCATGTTAAAAAGGAGCAGAAGCATGGATCCCAGTGATAGTTTTCTTAGACAATAGGTGAATTAATTTTTCCCCCATGCTAGTAGTTCAAGATGAAAAACTTGGAAGTAAATAATTCACATGGAGTTGAGAGTTGTCAGACCACTCAGATTAAAGTAAAAATGACCTTTCTCCCTGAAAGCTAGGCTTTAATGTGGTTGCAGGGGTCAGCTGTGTGGACTAGGCATTCTCAGCTCTTGGAAACAAAACTCCATGGAAAACCTGCAACTGCAAGTTCAGAGGAAGCCAGTATATTATGAGGTCAAGTATTAGGTGGTGACACTTTCTTGGTTTTGCTTTTTGAGTAGTAATGGCTGCTGGTAACACAGCAAATCTGTGGGCTATAGAAATTTCACTCAGCTCAAACCTGGTAGCAGTGTATTCACTTGCTAGGCCAACCATAAGGAAATGCCATAGACTCAGTGGCTGGACCCACAAAAATTAATTTTCTCACCATTCTGGAAACACCATGGCTCAAGACCAAGGAGTTAGCAGCTGCCATTCTGGAGGCCTCTCCTTGACTGGCAGATCGGGCATTCTCCTTGTTGGCATGGTCGTCCTTCTTTACCCCTCATGTTTGTATCTCCAGATTTCCCCCCTCTTATAAAGATGCTGGCCAGACTGGATTAGGGACACTCAGTTAACCACATTTTAGCTTGATAATCTCTTCAAAGATCCTGTTTCTGAGAATGAGCACATCCTGAAGTTCTGGGGGTCAGGGCTTCAGTGCATGAATTTTAGGGTTTACAATTTAACCCATAACACTCAGAAAGAACCTAGTTAGGAGACATCCTGTGTTCCTCTTGTTTATGACCTTTCTGGAGAGGGTCCATGGTACCCTGCCATTTCTTCATTACAAAACTATTCAGATCTGAGTTTCAGCATTTGACTTTTTAATACAGAATAATACCATATATTTAAGGAAAATTTATATTAACTTTTTAAAAATTGAAGATACATAATTTTCAAAAGTGCTGTATTCTCTAGAATGATTGTTAAAATTTCCTCTTACATGTATTCTTGTCCATGAACATGTATCAGTGCGTCTTGTATATCTGAATAGCCCCAGCTTTGACTAGTACCAGTTACTGATAGCTACAAATGTTCTAAGTCAAGCACAGCTAAGAATGGAGTCTTTCAAGTGTCATTTACTTTTCTAGTTTGTATATTAATAAAAGTTTCTTTTCTTTGATTCTGTGACATTGTTTTTGTAAGTATATTTGTTTTAAAACTTAAATTGTGAGAAACAATGATTTCTTTAAGGTGTATGACTTCACATTTTTGTTTCTATCTTAACAGAGTCAAACCAAACATATTCTCCTACATGGGAACCAAAGATAAAAGGGCTATAACAGTTCAAGAGATTGCTGTTCTCAAGTAAGTAAAGAGGATGTAGTATCAAGATGTGTACTGCAGGTGGGATGCCACTCATGGAGAGAGGGCTTGGACAGCATGCACAGGGCCTGCTTCAGTCTCTGGTACTTAGAGAAAAAAAAGATTGATGTTACAAATGCTGACACTATAAGTTCTCAAGTTTACTTTTTTTAGAGGGGGGTGGTTTGAGATACTGTCTTGCTGTGCAGTTCAGCCTGATTTTGAACTTGGTGATCCTCCTACCTCTGCCTCCCAAGTGCTGGGATTATAAGCATGCACCATCATATCCATCTTCAAATTAACTTTTTGAGATTGATGTCTTCTACCTTTAGAAGGTGCCTCTGCCATTTATGTATTTGTGTTTGGATGTCTCCATTTTGTTTGTGTTTTGAGAACAGGTATCCCAAAATGACCTTGAACTTGCTGTGTAGCATTCTGGCTTTACGCTTTTTTTAGATAAGATCTTACTATGGAACCCAGGACCCAGGTCTTGAGGGCTCCTACAGGGCACATTGGGGATCTTGGATTTGGCTTCAAACAGGAGTGTTGGTTGTAGAAGCTGAATTAAGCCTTATAGGTGAGCAAGGTGGGCACACTGGAGACCAGAGCTGTTGCCGTATTCTAAGGAAGAACGGGGTCTAAACCCAGTTGTCATAGGGAGATAAATAGGATGATTCAGTAGCTGCGCAGAGTCAGACAGCCTTAAGCTTTCATTTCATTGCACCCCCTAGGATAAGGGGTAATGAGACAGAAGGTAAGCAGGCATGGGGGATATGGGAGTTTTGCATTCTTTATCTTGAATGTGGTCATGTTCTCATGAGCTTATACACAAGTCAAAACTCGTACATTTTAAGCAGAGCATAGTAACAAACACCTGTAACCCCAGGTTTGGGAGGCTGAGGCAGGATGATCTTGAGTTCAAGATCAGCCTGGGTTACATAATGACCCCATCTCAAGAAAACAAAAACAAACTTGTACATTTTAGATACATTTGCATGTTACTGTATATCACTTACAGTGCAATTAAATATAAACTTGTCTGTTTCAGTCTCCACAAAAAATACATTTCTAGTATCTTTTCATAGGGAATGTGAGGTGGCATCTCTTCTGTATCCCATAGTTCCCCACAATCTGGCTTTCCCCGCCACTTTTCTGATTCACTTGAGTAATGTAGTGGTTGAGTACTATGCTGCATCCTAGTGGATTACTCCAGTCCTTCTCCTTGGCCTGGCACCATGGCATGTAGTCCTAACAGCAAAGTAGAAGCCTTGCATCCCTTTTTCCGTAATCTGTGTGTATGCTGTTGTGTTTGGAGGGAGCAGAATTAGGTGAAGGTGATGGTGTGCTGCCTGGGGTCTCTCTCTGTGACTCACAGGGCCTTAAAAAGACTGTGACTCTTCCTCTTAACTGTCAGCTTGACTGGCTTCAGAGATCCCTGGAAGTGACTGGATGGGGGATGCTTACCTCTCTGCGAGTTAACCACCGATGGGTTCAGAGCTGAATGGGCTCCTAGGAGGGGCCTCTTGGCTAGAAGAAAGAGGCCATGACATGTGACCTTGAGAACTGTATCTGGTCCCTAGCCTTTTCCTCTCTGGTTCTTGCCCTGTTCTTTCCTCATTGGCTGCCATGAACTGAACAGCTTTGTTCCACCGTGCCCTTCTGACATGATACTTTGCCTTACCTCAGGCCTAACAGCATTGGTGCCAAATGGCCATTGACTGCAGCCTCTGAATGTGTAAGCTAAAATAAACCTCTTTTCCTTTACGTTGTTTCTTATCTCAGGTATTTTGTCACAGTGACACAAAGCTGACTAATAGAAACTATGGATTTCAAAGAGCCCCTGTAAGAATGGTCAGTGGGCTCACCAGAAACCCAGAAGAGGGGCAGAGGGGAGAATGGTTCAAGGGCTTCAACTTTCCCAGACTCTGGGAATGGGACTCAAGGTTATTGCCTTCTCATTGTTGTTATTGCTACAAATATTATCATTTTGAGACAATCTTCCTATGTAGTTCAAACTGGCCTTGAACTCATTGTAGCCCATTGCCTTGTCTTTGGTATCTAAAATATTGAAGTCAATTCCTGTGATTTCTAGCTAGCTAAATAAAATTTTCTACCTCAATTTAGAAATAAATTTTGTGTATATTCATATTTATATTTATATTTTTGTATTTGTGAGGGGAGTAAGGATTGAACTCATGAGCTCATGCTCGCCAAGCAGGCGCTTATGCCACTGAGCTAAACACCCAGCCTAAATTTTTTATTTTATTGATAAAAGTGCAAGGCTGGACATGGTGGCCCATGCCAATCCCAGATAATGGGAGACTGAGGCAGGAGGGTCACAAGTTTCAGGCCATCTAGCTATTTTTGGCAAGACCCTATCTCAGAATAAATTTAAAGGGCTGGGAATGTGGCGGAGCACTTGCCTACCATGTGTGAAGCCTGGATTCAACCCCCAGGAACCTAAACAGATAAGCATTATAAAGAAATTACTGAGCAGAAGGGAATATGAAGTGCTGATGGTTCTGATGGCCAGACCTACTTGCCCTCAAGAAAGGTGTACCAGTTACCATCTGTATTCTCTTTGCTCAGAGTGCTACCCAGCCCATTGTCAGAAAGAAAGAAAATCATTTACTAATTTAAAGTCAATAAATAGTGTCTCACTCCATTTTATGGTGGGAACTGTGAATATTGGAGGCCTGCTGGGCAGGTGTCCTACTTGGTCAGGATACTGCTCTGCCCTCTCGGACGCTTGCTGCTTTCTCATTTTCCTGTTGACTCTGAGACACTGCTGGACACCTCAGTGCCAGCCCATTGAAAGCACGTGGCACTTATCTCACGGATACAGGCTGCACCCTCAGCTTGCTGAATGGGTCTACAGAGCCAGGTCAGCTGACTTTCCCGTGAGAACAGGACAAACAGGACAAACCCACTCAGCCCTGCAAAGGTTTTCATGACTACTGAATTGATCAGTCTGGGGATAAGCAGCAGTTCTTTCCAGCTTCTCGTGACCGAAAAGCTACTTAGAAACTGCAACAGGATCTCCAGGAGGAACAGTCTTATTCAGAATGATTTGTTTCTTTTCCTGCCTGTTCTTTCTGAGCCCAGGGCCAGTATTTCCCTGGCTTCCTTAATAAAGCTTTTGTGTAATACATCAGTTAGGTTGGCTCCCAATGTTTCCAAGTGAGATTGTGGTGTTCTCTGGTCATTTAAATTCCTGTGAATTTTCAGCCAGAGACTTTGCTTGGTCTATGATCATCAGAATTAAAACTGAACAGTACTAAGAGATGGTCAGCTTTCTTATATTTCCCCAGGGTGGGATTTAGAAATGATGTCTATTGTACACTCAAGAAAGATAACATTATCCAGCCATAAACCTTAAAAATACTACATCAGGAAGGCCACACACTGTGTGAGTCCATATATGAAATATCCAACATGGAACCCTACGGACAGTAGATTGATGATCACCAGGGGCTGCAGAGAGGGGATGGGAGGAACTGGCCTGTTGAGTGACGTTTCTTTTTCAGTTGATGTAAATGTTTTGGGCTGAGAAGGTGATGACAGTTGCACAACACTGAATATACTAAGAATCCCTGATACATGTATGCTGTAACTCTTAAAATGATTGCTTTCGTGTCAGTTTTATCTCAAAGAAAAAGGAAAAAAAAGAACAGAGTTGTCATGCACTTCCCCAGCAGTGTCAGAAAGCAGTCACCAGAATTTTTCCAGGACGGCCTCATTGCTGACAGTTGGATTTCTTTTGCTTTGAATTATTATGTCAGTTCCTACAGCAGCACCACCTGACTAAGAGGAGTCCCGTCCTCCCAGTCCTTGCTGTGTTCAGGATTTCTGGATTTCTGGAATCCATGGAATATATGGCTCTGATTTCTGGATCCCATGGAATATATGGCTCCTGGGTTAATTTATACCCCTAATTTTGCTGTCATCCTTATCTGGTGCCCTTTTTCTCCTGGGCCTGATGCCTCTCAGCTGCTGATCCACCTCTGGACTGCACCTGCTCTGCCCCCTTTGAGCTTCTGCTGGGTTGTGTATGGCCCTCGGATTGAACAGGGTCAGAGTGAGGTGAAGTACAAGCTTCGCCCATTTCCCAACTTCTCTGGCTGGCTTCCTACCTTGTACAATAATGCATGAGGCAAGAGCAGCCTGATCTATGTAGCTATACTCTGCCTAAGAAAAAGCAGAGCTATGGAAACAAAACATCCTCACCTATATGATGTTGTTGGAGTACTTGCAGAGTTTGAACGCAGCTTGCGCAGGAGACAGTGCTGAATATTGTCTGGCTTCCAAGGTGACCATTTAGTTGTAGGCAGACCCTGCTAGTTCTTAGGAAATACTGCAGTCCTGTGGGGTAAAGTGCCCTGTGCCTATGGCTCACTTTAGTGGTTCAGTGAATGTACATCTTCCCCATGTGTTTATGTTGGGGGGGGGTCATAAACACACAGAAAGTGCAAAGGAAGCCTCGTGAAACCTTAGTCTCAGTAAATACAGTAGTAAAATATAAGTAAACTCATAAAATAGTAGTATTTGCAAAATGTGTGATACAAGGTGGAAATCCTTAATGTATAAACTAGGTTGGGCACAGTGGCATATGCCTATAACCCTAGCTACATAGGAGATTGGGACAGAAGGACCACAAGTTCAAAGCTAACTCGGGCAATTTAGCAACTCTATGTCAAACAAAATGAAAAAGGGGGGTCGGGTTGTAGCTCATGGGTCCCTGGGTTCTGGTTTAATTGTTTAAACAATAACCCAGTAGAAATATAGGCAACAGTATGAACACAGTCACAATGTGTGGATGGGCTTAAGCCCATTCGTAAAAGGCATGTGAATAAACAGCTAAATAAAGAAATATTTGTTTATTCTCCTCCTCATACCCCTTGTGCAGAGGGTGGAACCCAGGACCATCGCACTGCACTGCATCCAAAGCCTTTTTTTTTTTTTTTTTCCTTTTTGTGACAAGATTGCTGGCCTCAAATGTATAATCCTCCTGCCTCTGCCTCTCATGTAGCTGGGAATAATAACAATATTAACAGTAACAGTATTAGTTAACCAAGATTACAGGTTTGTACAGGTTTAACATATAGGATATTAACAGACTAATAAAGCTCAAAAAAATGTGCTGGGTGTAGTAGCGCATGCCTATAATCCCAGCACTTGGGAGGCTGAGGCATGAGGAACACCATGAGTTCAAGGCCAGCCTGGGCTACTTAGTGAGCCTGGACTAAATAGTGAGGTGCTGTCTCAAAAAAAAGAAAATTTTTGTATGGGACATGGTGGCATACAACTGTACTCTCAACATTTGAGAAGCTGGGGCAGAAGGCTTCAAGGCCAACCAGAACTTCATATTGAGTTTGAGGCCAGCCTGAACTACATAGTGAGACTGTCTCAAACAAGCTAAAGAAAAAGGGTTTATGCTACCTGTCCTATGGGTATGAGGAATATGCTCGTGTATCACTAGAACATGTGTGAGGCTGGGTATTTGTAAATAGGAGGTGAATTCAGCTGAAGGTTCAGCACACACAGGAGCATGGCACTGGCATCAAATGGCTCAGAGAGCTTCACACGTCACTGGGAGCAAACAGACACATGCCAGATCCCAAGCCACCAGCAGCCCGGGGTCAGGCATCAGCACAGCTCTCTCAGGGTACTGCCTGGGGAGCATAGTACACACTCTCAGTCCCTCCCGAGGACTCCTGTACCTCCCAGAATGGCATATTGAGTACCAGGCTTCCAGTCTGGGGACCTGGGGGGCTGTGCTTAGCCATAGCCAGCTTAGCAAGGAGGTTGACCTAGGATGATGCAGTGAGCTCCTTGGTATTAAGGTTTGGGTGTAAATCTGTGTAATATATCTGGACAGAGAGGATAAAACCAAATCCACCCTTCTAGTGGCTTATCCTTCTAGTGGCTTATCCTAAACATACATCTGGAAAAGTGAGCAAAGAAATACATATAAGGGAAGGGGAAAAAAATTGGCTAAGGCTGAGGGTATAGTTTAGCAACATGGTGCCTGCCGAGCAAGTGCAAGATCCTGAGTTTGATTGCCAGTTCTAGGGGGAAAAAATTAAGTATAAGGATATTTGTTAGAGAATTATTTGTAAATAGCAAAAGACAGGGAACAGTTTATTCATCCAATAATGGAGACAGGTCAGCCAGATGTAGTGGTGCACCTGTGTAATCACAAGTGGGAGACTTAGGCAGGAAAATCACAAGTTCAAGACCAGCTTGGGCAACTTAGTGTGATTGTCTTAAAAGGAAAAAAATCTGATAAAGGCTGGAAATGCAGCTGAGTGCTATGTCACTTGCCTGGCACAGGAGAGCATCTAGGCTCAACTGTCAGAACTGAAAAAACCAGAGAAGATTGATGGGATAAAGCATGGCACATGTGTGTCATGCACAGCTGTTCTGTGCCACTGTACCAAGGTGAGGCCAGTTTCTAAGTACTGTATGGGAAAGGCAGGTCTCTAAAGGTGTGTGTCAGTGAGGATTGGATTCAGGACCCTGCTCACTGAGCTACTTCCCATGTCTTTTTTTTTTTTTTAATTTTGAGGGTCTCACCAAGTTTCTGAGTGGCCCAGACTAGGTTCAAACTTGGAATCCTGCCTTAGCCTCGCATAGTGCTAGTATTTTAGGCATGTGCCATGGTGCCTATCTTGTAGAAAGTGTTCTTAAATAACTAAAGCAGAGGTGCTAAACAGTTTATAATGTGGCAGAATTTGCTTTTTAAAAAACAGGACCTGGTGGCCTGTCAAGTGATTGTGTTCATCTTAATGACCTTCATAAGTTTAACATTGATGAATCATATTCCTCTATATAAAACACAGATAAGGCTTATAAGAAAGTCTAAATGAGGAGACATGTTTCTGTGTACATGTAAAGTGCACTGAGAGGCACATAAACTTAACTGTCAGCTGCAAATGGGGATGGCCTGGGGCTGGACAGAAAAAGTTCTCAGTGTGGTGTGATTTCCTACATAGATTTTGTATTTAAGAAGGTAAGTATCCTTTTTGAAAATTTTGTAATGCTGTAAGAAACAAAAGCAGCATATTGATTTGTGAGAGGATTCTAGATACATAGATATCTAGAATAGGATAAAATAGATTTAACAGATTTCTCTTAAAGGGTTGAACCTATGAATTTTCTGTCTGCATTTTTGTATTTTCCAAGTTTTCTGTAATGGGTTTACAATATTTTTCTGATAGACAAATCTGCGACTAACCCTTTTCTTAATGCTTTATATAATTCTTTGTGTTATGTGAGATTGTTCTCTGCCAACATCTCTTTTTCCACCGATACTTTTTATTGTTCTATTATTAATCACTGTTGAAATAACAAAGGGACTTGAGGATGTAAAGTGGGGCACAGGCCACAATATCCTAGTTGAAACAGGCACCCCTATGCCTTGGAACATTCAGGGACAAAACAGGGACAGAAATGTGTGGTATGCCCTGCCTTCCACAGTGCCTGCCTCTTCTGGCTGGGACACTGCTGTGCTGTAGAGATGTTCTCTGTCAGAAGATGTTCTAGACTTTTTTGGACAGTATCTCATGATCCTCTCTCTCTCTCTTTTTATCTTTTTAAAGAATATCTGCACAGAGACTTGCCCACCTGAATAAGTGCTTGATGAACTTTAAGCTAGGAAATTTCAGCTATCAGAAAAACCCTCTGAAACTGGGAGAGCTCCAAGGAAATCACTTCACTGTAGTTCTCAGGTAAAGAATCACAGTTGTGAACGTGGAACCTGTGGGTGTCTGGCCAGATCACCTGATCATGAGTTGCTAATCAGATGTGGCTTAGAAGGAGGGCAGAGCAGAGCCGAAAGAGCTGGGAGGGCAAATCCTTCAGTAGCTTTTGCACCGACAGGCAGTCCCTGTCCCGCTAAGACCAGAAAAGCACCATCTTCAAATACTGTGAAGAGGTAGAGCAGCTGTGACTAAATGAACTACCTAAAACAGGCAAACTCACAGGAAGTGGAGTGATGGTTACTCAGGGCAAGGACAGTGGGTGTCAAGTAAAAGTTTGGGAAGTTGCAAAAGTTCAAGAGGTAGATAATGATGAGGGTTGTACAACATTATGAATATACTTAATGCCCCTGAATTATATACTTAAAAACAACTGAAATGTAAGTTTACTGTATTATAACAATTAACAAAGAGCCCCCAGGAGGTGAACAGAAAGCTTCAGATGACAGATATGGAGGCCACACCATACTCCTTTGAGATGAACATCCCCAAATGTGTTTGGCTGTAATATTTTTTCTCTGGATAATTTGGGTGCCTGCAGAAATATAACAGGAACTGATGACCAAGTCCAGCAAGCTATGAACTCTCTGAGGGACATTGGATTTATAAACTACTATGGAATGCAAAGATTTGGAACAACAGCCGTCCCTACATACCAAGTCGGAAGGTTAGTATTTAATTTCATAAAGTATTTCTAGATTCTTTCTTGTTTAGGGCAGATGAACCACTGATCTATAGCTTCTTTTTAAGTTTTGTTCTATTTTAAGATAATCCATGTACAAAGTAGAACTCAGAGTTCAAAAGGATATGACCTGGAGGAAATTTTTCTCCCACTATTTATAACCTCCCTAAGGTTTATTTGTTTATTTTATTTTTAAATTTTTAACAAATCTGGGCTCAAGAAGTGGGTAACTCAAATCTAGAGTAGCTAGATGGAGACAGTGTGCTTTATGATCTCTGCAGACAGGTGATTCCTGGTTATTAAACTTTGATATGTCCTTCCCCTACACTTTCAAGGAAATGGCAAGGGATAAAATTAGTGAAGCAGAATTTAATTTAGGCACTCTGACTCATTTTTAGATAATGAGAATCTCCTCTAGGATAGAGTGGGTTGGAAATCCCAGGTGTCAATACTTGAATCATAAAGCCCAGCAGAGACTGTGTTCTGGGAGGCATTGTACCTGTGAGTTAGAATGGTGGTAGCTGCAGGTTGGAAGCCGTCCTTCTCTGTGTTTCAGGCCTTCATTTAAGGTGCAAACTAGGGTCGGGAGGCCTGGCCAAGCTCACTAGTTGCTCAGTTGGAATCCTGGGAATAAAGTCTTACTAAGTTCAGGTCATTTTTTTTTAGCAGCTAACTGTATAAACTTGATTTTACTTTTGTGATCCTAGACATACAAAATGATAAATTCTATCATGTATTTTCTCTACTTCTTAAAACTGGTGCTGTGAAGAATCAAAGTGTAGGCAGAAGAACTAGACAAGTTCTCAGCCTTTAGTTACTAAAATTAATAAAGATCTATTAACTTAAAATTAATAGAGATAATACCAACCTTACAGGGTAGTAAAAGGAAAGTGAGATTGGGGCTTTTCAGCATCTGTTTCTATGCATATAGTTAGTGCTTAAATAAATAGAAAGTAATATTGTGAAATCAAAACAGTATGCAGGAGCATTGCTTGATTCAAGGAGTTTTGGGCTAGACTGAGCAACATAAGACTCTGTCTCGCCTGGGGTTTAGCTCAGTGGCATAAGTGCCTGCTTGGCAAATGTGAGGTCGTGAGTTCGATCCCCAGCACCAAAAAAAAAAAATTATAAAAAATACTCTGTTTCTTAAATTATAAATATATCATATATATATATATATATATATATATATATATATATATATATATGATGTATTTATATTTGTGAAATTTCAGCAGTGGTCTAGGAACAATCGTTTATGTAACCCTGTAGGAAACTTTGAAAGTTTTACAAAGTGTGTTGCCTTGTTTTCTAACTACATTTTGTTGATCTTTGCAGTGTATATATTAAAACATTTAAATATTTTAAAAAATTATAAATGCATATATAAATAAAAATTATACATATATAATATGTTAGCCGAAGAAAAAAAATTGCCAAGAAGTTACCTATAGTAACTTCATAATAGTAGAAAAACATGTGTCCAGCCTTTCTGATAGTTAGACACATGGATAAAATAGTAAAGAAGCTAATTGTGTTATGGGACAACATTTTAAGAGAGGGTTGTATCCACCTACATATTTATAAGTAATTTGGCGGAAGGACCACAGTAATGTCCTGTAATCTTTGCGCTCCAAAGATAATTCATGTAGGCTAAGCATCCTGATTTGCATCTGGAATCCAAGCTGTTTTAGAGGCTGAGACAGGAGAATCATAAGTTCAGAGCAGGCCTGAGCCATATATCAAGAGATCTGTGGGTATAGCTTAGTGGCAAGAGCACTTGCCTGGTACTTTGGAGGTCCTGAGTTCCATCCCAAATACTACTGGGGGCGGGGGGTTAATGATATAAATAGCTAGTTGAAAAGAGTCTATAGTTTTCCAGGAACAAAAATTGTGTAACCTGCCCAAACGTCAATACATAGTCAGTACAAAATGCACAACAAACATTCGCAGAACATAGTATTTCCTATCTTCAGAGAAGTCAGCTCAGTCACTGTATGATATGAGGAAAAGAACAAAAATCACAGTTTATAGTTTAAAATAACATAGTAGTATACTCCTGCAATACCAGCACTCTTGGCAGGCTGAAGTAAGAGGATCACAGGTTCAAGTCCAGACTGGACAACTTAAGGACTTAGACCCTCTCTAAAAGAGAAAGGGGGATAGGACGTACTGGGAGATATAGCTCAGTGCAGAGACCATGGGTTCAGCCCCAATACAGCCCCTCCAAAAAAAAGGAAAAATAACTGGAATGCAAAGATGTCTTAGGCTTAACAACATAAAGATAACCCATTCTGAAGCTAGAGGCTTCTAGGTTGGTAAATGGCCAAAAGGTACAGAAAAAGATGCTCAACACTGGAGATCATTGCAGAAATGCAAATCCACCACAGTGAGAGACCATCTAAAGTAAAACAAATCATAGGTGGTGGGTAAGATCTGGAGAAACTGGAGCTCATACATTGGAGGTGGAATGTAAGATGATGCAACTGTTTTGGCAAGTGGCTTAGTAGTTCTTTAAAAGGTTAAGTATGGTGTTACCACCTTACCTAGAAACTACATTGTGAGCTGTATACTGAAAGAGCCCAAAACCTTACATTCACACAACAATTCATTCTAATGGCATCCAGAAAGTAGAAATAGCCCAAGCCCATCAAATAATGAATGGGTAGGGCCGGAGATTTAGTTCAGTGGCCTAAACACCTGCCTAACAAGCACGAGGTCATGAGTTCACTCCCCAGTACCACCAAAAAAAAAAAAAGAATGGATAAACAAAATGTGGTATACAGAGAAAGGAATGATATTCCCTTTCTGTGTGAAAGCAGTAAGTGAAGTCAGAAAAGCCTGCAGAGAGTGTATTATTCACTGGGATGAAATAGCCAAAATGGGCAAGTCTTTAGAAATAGGGTGTGGCAGGGCCAGTAGGGTGTAACTATTAATGGATAGAGTATCCTGTATGGTGTAGTAGCACATGCCTGTAATCTCAGCTATTTGGAGGCTGAAGCAGGAGGATGTCAATTTCAAAATGGTGTAGGACCAGGAGCGATGGCACACACTTGTAATCCCAGCATTCAGGAGGCTCAGGCAGGAGGATCACTGCAAGTTTGAGGCCAGCAAAGCTGTGTAACAAGACATCTCAAAACAAACAAAAACTTGTAAAAAGTTTTGTTTCTGTTTTCTTCCAAACCATATGTTTAATAAAAAGACTTTTATCTAGAAAATGAAAAGAACTACAGACTTAATAAAAGCTAAAAACAATGCAGAAATGGGCAGAGGACTTCAGTAGACACTTCTCCAAAGAGTCACAAATGGCCAACACATGAAAAGATGTGTGCCAGTTACCACTAGGCCTTAAGGAGGCACCTTGTCACCTGGTTAGGATGGCTGGCACCAAGCCAAGAAAGTGGCAGTGAGGATGTACAGTTGGAGCCCTTGTCCACAGCTGGTAGAAGTGTAAACAGCATGGTAGTTCCTCAGAGACCTAAACAAAACGTATATTGTGGTAATTTGACCTAGAGTTGCACTTTGGGGGTGTATGCCCCAAACAGTGGAAAGCAGGAATGAACTCATGTTTGTGTATTCATGTTTGTGGATGACTATTATGTGAGTAATATCATTATTCACAACAACAAAAGATAGAAGCAACCCAAATGCCCATCAACAAATGAATAAAGAATATGTGTGTGTATATATATATATATATATATATTTCTAAACTTAAATGTGTATGTGTATATATATACACACACATATGCATATAAGTTTCTAAAATATATATAAAGCAGTGGGATATAACTCAGCCTTTAAAAAGAATTTTTAGCTGAGCATGGTAGCACATACCTATAATCCCAGCACTCTGGAAATTAAGGCAAGAGGATCGCCATGAATTCAAGGCCAACCTGAACTACATAGCGAGACCCTGTCTCAAAAAATGTAAGCATATATTTATAGATGCTACAGTACAGCTATACCTTGAAAACTAACTGAAACGAGCAATCTTGTTTCAGATAGTGTGCAATTCCCACCATTGGAGGTTCCCAGAGAAGCCAGTCATGGGAGGGAGGATGACTACTGCCAGAGCTTGTAGGAGAGGTGAGCAGGGAGTTCTCCTTTGAGGGAACAGTTTCAGCTAGGGAAGATTAAGAAGTTCTGGAGATGAATTATGCCAGTGGTTACAGGAACCCATGGGTACAGTCTGACAGAACTGAACACATGAAAGTTTCTAAAATAAATAAATAAATAAATAAATAAATAAATATATTTTTACCATAGTAAGATCAGGTTGGAGAAAGGGAGATGAAATAAGAAAAGTGCAAAGCCTCTTGGTGTCTAAAGTGCTGTGGGTAGATAATTGTGAACCACGTGTGCATTACCATGTGACAGTGGGTGCCAGGTCTTCACAGTGCATAGCAGTGAGGAGTCTGGCAGGTAATAAACTGGATTATTATACCAGCTGTTGGTGGTGTTTGTTTTTGTTCTTGTTTTTTGAGACAGGGTCTCATGGTCTACTTTGTATAGGCTGACCTTGGACTTGGGATCCTTGTGCATCAGCTTCCCGAGTGCTTGGCAGGGTTTTTCTGTGAAAGTTTGGATAATACATATTTAGCCTCATGGGGCTTAGAGTATTTGTTGCAGCTCACCAGTTCTGGTGTTGCAGTATGAAAATAGCCATGGACAGCTTCCAGTCAGTTTGTTTACAAATCAAATGGTGGAACCAGACATGGTGGCCATGCCCATAATCCTAGGACTGGGAACGCTGAGGCAGGAGTATCACTGGAGTTTAAGGCCAGCCTGAACTACATATCGAGACCCTATCTCAAAAATAAAAAAGACCAACCAGATGTGACCTGCAGGCCGCGTATCATTTTACGTAGCGTAGCATAAGTGCTAAGTTTACACGGTATGCTAGGCAGACCTCTGCCTGCTGCTGAGTTAGTGCTGTGTTCCTTAGATGTGGAGTTAGGAGCCCAGCCAGCTCCTATTGTGTCGCCTGGGAGACTTAGAGCCTTTTGTAATGGGGCTGGTTCCAGGACAAAGGGTGGTCAACAGTAGGAAATCTATGACTGTAATTACTGTATTGGAGTGGAAATTATTTCTTTAAAATAACTGTCTCATCAATGAAACATCTAGTAGCATCTCAAGTAATTTTCCTGTTCAGAAATATCCCATATATGAGCTTAGACAGGAAAATTAAAAATACCAATGAAGTAGAAAAATAAAAATTAATAGAAGGATATTTCTCTTTTTCTTTTTCTGTTTTTTCTTCTCTGTTTTCTTGATAGGGAAGCATAACTCCCAAGAATAATTTTTTGTTTGTTTGTTTTTTGTTTTTTTGGAGGCAGGGTCTCACTATGTAGCCCAGACTCACCTCAAACTCACCAGTCTTCCTGTCTCAGCCTTCCAAGTGCTAGGATTATAGGTGTGAGATACCACACCTAGTCCTGAGACTAAAATTCTTAAAGGAAAAATTATCAGGCATAATATTCAAAATATAAATTCTACATGGTAAAAGATAGTATAAGGAAAAGTTACATACTCTTAGGTGTGCTGGAGTAGAAAAAATTGTGTGTGTGTGTGTGTGTGTGTTTTCTGTTTGATCCTGAGAATTGAACTCATGACCTTGGATTGCTAGACAGGTGTTTATGCTGCTAAGCTAAATCTCCAGCCTTGAAGAATACTATATTGACATTGTTTTATTTCTTAAATGGGAAAACTTTCTCATGTACTATTTAATTTTTAACAAGAAGTACCTCAAAATAATATTTCCATTTTGGCACGAAAAATACAGAAGAGTTGATTGTATGTATTCTATTTGCCTAGGTAGGGTAACATAGAGCAGTTTTTTGAGCAATTTCAAACAAGGTTTGGCACTCACAAAGACTTAACTTTGAGCTAGGGAGGTAGCTCGTTGGTAGAGCATGTGCCCAACTTGCATGAGGCCCTGGGTTCAATCCTCAGCACCACCACCACAAAAAACTTTCTGTAACTGTCCCTTGTATAGTAACACAAAGTACAAACACAACTTGGTAGTGTTTATATTGTTACAGCATTTTAAAACTAAAATGGTATTAGTTTTGTCTTTAAGCATTGTCTTTAATTTTATTCTCAATTTTTCTAAAGTTTTTTTGGCATTTACATTTAAAATCTATATCCTAATTGTGTGTACATTTAAATTTAATATAAAGCTAATACATTTTGTTGGCCAAAGATTTTGACATGTAAAGTTTATCTTAATACAAATTTAGTAAATTAAATATTGTTTAAATCTTAGAGCTATTCTTCAGAATTCCTGGACAGAAGTCATGGATTTAATACTAAAACCCCGTTCTGGAGGTAAGAACAAACTTCACGTTTAAAAAATAATGAGGTTGGAGATTTACTCTTGTGGTAGAGTGTTAACACTGGGTTCAGTCCCAGCACCCAAAAAAAGAAAAACTATAGAGAGAAAAAGAACAGCGTATGGCTGGGTATTCATATTCATAGACATGGCATGGTGGCTCTGTAGTGAGCTCATAGCTGCCTAAACTACATAGCGAGAGCATGTCTAAAAAAACAAACCAAAAAAAATGTGAGTTGAATACACAGTGAGTGTTTTGATTTTTTAAAATGTATTACAGTATAGACCCGGGTTCAGCTCAGTGGCAAGAGCGCCTGCCTGGCAAGCACAAGGTCTTCAGTTAAATCTCCTGTACAAACAAATACATGCATACATACAGTGTATTACAGTAAAAGATACTTACTAATCCCCCTCAAAATACTTCCCCCTAGGTTCAGACACACTTTTTCCTTCATTCTTGCTTCTCTCTAAAGCAGTTCTGGAAGTCTTCACTTACGACTGTCCTTCTGAGGTATAATCAGAAATTCAGTACATGTTCCTCCTTCATGTCATCCAGTAGAAAAGTGAGCTTGTAGAAGTACTAGGGTGTGATTCCTGGCTTTTCTGCAAAGTCAGAATGACTGTGGAGAGTAAACATTTTTGAACCAGTTCAGGACATCGCGGGAGCCATGACATCACAGCTAATGATGCTTATAAAAGGGGACTTACAAAACTGCT
Source organism: Hydrochoerus hydrochaeris (assembly GCA_004027455.1). Classification (NCBI taxonomy): domain Eukaryota; kingdom Metazoa; phylum Chordata; class Mammalia; order Rodentia; family Hydrochaeridae; genus Hydrochoerus; species Hydrochoerus hydrochaeris. The sequence continues at coordinate 348,553 of PVLA01001326.1, forward strand.
TCAGAAACTGCTAGAATGATGGGGATAAGTGTGTTTGATGTAAGGGGGAGGATTTTGAGCAGGACTTACAGAACATATCTCGTTATTTTTTCATTTTTTTTGTTTGTTTGTTTTTTGCTTTCTTCTTCTTTTTGTTTTTTACCCCCCTTTGGATACAAAATTTTGTTATGCAGTGCAGGCTGGCCTTGAGCCCATTATGTAACCCAGCCTGGCTTTGAGCTTGTGGGGATCCTCCTTGCTCAGTCACTGAAGTGCTGGGTTTACAGGTGTGTGCCACCATGCCCAGCTGTAAGTTTTTTGTTAGTTTAAACTTACTTACCTTCCTTCCTTCCTTCCTTCCTTCCTTCCTTCCTTCCTTCCTTCCTTCCTTGTTTGGGTTCTAGCAATTAAACTCAGGACCTTGTGCTTGTTAGGCAGGTACTGTGCCACGAGGCTATATCCCTGGCCCTACCATATTTTTTTATCACTATATGTGCAGATTGGGGTAGTTATGTTTAGAATTTTGGGGGAGGTACATTTTAGATATACAGAATAATAACATCATAGGGAATTTGTGCCTACACGACATGTTTTGCTTTTTTTTTTCCTCATTCCCCTCCCCCCCTTCAACTAGAATTGTATTTCTACATTAAAATTAAAAGTATAGGCAGTTTATTGAGATTTAGAGTTGTAAAAGTTCACTGAAAGATCGGGCATGATGGTACATTGCTATAATCCCAGCCACTCCAGAGACTGTAGATGAAGGGCTGGGCAGCCTAGGCAGTTTAGCAAGAGTCTGTCTAATACAGAAGGCTAGGGATTTAGCTCAGTAGTGTCGAACATTTGTCTGGCATTAGCAAGATTGGACTCAATCCCAAGTACCACAAAAAAAATTTTTTTAAGTTTACTAACCATTTTCTAGAAAGTATCTTTAAAATCATAGTGTATAAAAGAGATTTAACTCCCACTTTATAAATTGTCAAAATAATTATACTCACTTTGGATAATTACTCATCTGCAAGCCAAAAAAAAACATAAAATTACATAACTTTAAAGAAAGTAACACATTACACCTGACTATATGGTGGAAAAAGAAAAGGAAAAAAGGATTACCAGGCTTTTATCTGCTGTGGAATCAACTCTGAAGACAGGAGTAAATAGTGTTTGTGGAGCTGGGGAGGAGGATCATATTAGCCACTCTTTAAAAATCTTTTCACTTTCTCACGGCTGCTCTCAGGTGAGCAGAACACTGCAGCAATCTGTATCATGGTTTCCCTGTGAAATACGCTGTGTTGGAAGAGCATCTATTAGACAAACTGTTTAATCATGTCTTTTTTCCTTCCCCAGCCGAAAAAGGGTACTTGGTTAAATGCAGGGAAGAATGGGCGAAGACCAAAGACCCAGCTGCTGCCCTCAAAAAACTACCTGTCAAAAGGTGTGTGGAGGGGCAGCTGCTTCGAGGACTTTCAAAATATGGAATGAAGAATATAGTCTCTGCATTTGGCATAGTGAGTGTAATTTGTGAAGTCAGGCAATGGCCCAAGGTGTTAAATGCTTTTTAAACTTTGTCTTGGAAGATTTTACTAAATTTTTCAAGAGCAGAAGGTAAATAAGTATCCTTTGGTGATTTCCAAGAGATGTTTTACCCTAGTGATCATTACTCAGACCCAAATGGAGACAAGAAGGTGGGTGGGGGCAGCATCAGCACTGCTTTTTAAACCTGCCTTAGTTGTTTTTCCCCAGATGTACAAATAAAGCAGGATTCTCACTGCAAGAAATTAGTTGTCATTCAGGCATTGTAGGTGTTCTCCTTATATAGAATTATAGAGGAGAAAATACTGTTAGCCCTATAATTGATTTATAAATTGCATAAGTTTAAAGTCTGTGTCTTGATTTAGGATATAAATTCCTCAGCATTGGCTTCATTAGCTTAGATGTGTGCATTGTGGATATAAAATGTAACTACTGCCACAGTAATGCCCTTTAGCTTTGGGAGGTCTCATATCTCTAATGTCCAGTGCTCTGTATCAGTGAATGTTTCTACAGGCTATTAAAAAATAAGTTTCTAATTCTAGCATCATCACTAAACAAGCAAGATGTCTTAGAGATCACAGTACATGTTATATTCAGATTTTTTTCTTGCCTTTTTTTTCCCCTTCCTCCAGATACCGAGAAATAATCGCTTAATGTATATCCATAGCTATCAAAGCTATGTGTGGAATAACATGGTGAGCAAGAGGATAGAGGACTACGGGCTGAGGCCTGTACCGGGGGATCTAGTCCTCAAAGGAGGTAAAACAGCTCATGTCATTGTTCAAATGGAATGTAGGTCTCTGACACCAGTGGCTTTAAAAATCATCCCTGCCTACTAACTTAGATCTAGTGAGCTTGAGATAGAAGGGCCATGTAAGTTTAGAGTGACTGGTTTATATCTGTAGTTTAAAAAACCTTTATCTGGTTTGAGAAGCAGCCGACTCTTCATTTTCTCAACAAAGATATAGAATAGGATTTGGACCAGTGATAGCTGTAATCCCTTTCCAGCTTTAACCTGGGCTTACAAATAGGTGTATTTCTGGCTTGCTGTCAACCAATTTTAAAGTTTCTTTAGGTTAATCCCAAATTAGAGCTAACTGTGTACCTAGACCATTAGGGAACACACGTTCCGTGTGTGCTGAGCCCCAGACACTCTTGCCGTAGTCCACTAACCCATATCCTGTAGTACTGTTGATGGGTATGCGCTCCATTCTTCATGCAGTTTAGTCACTTGCCCAGTGTACCACAGCTCTTGGGGAAAACACTGGAATTGGAGCCCACTTGTCTGATTCCAAGGTCCATGTCCCTGGCTCAGTGGCATGCCTGGCTGCCTTCTGTTTGCTGATACATGGCCTATTCACCTGAAATTTTATTTTTTCTGATGTAATGTTTTCTCTTCATGAATATTGATCACATCCAGTGTACTTTAATATCCCATGTGCCTCCATGTTTCATCTCCTGAATATAGGTTGGTTAGTTCATTCATTTAGCAGAATGCATTCATTTATGATGGCTTTTCCTAAAGCATTTCATGTTGTCATCTAAGAAGGCTAAAGGTACTGATTTTTTAAAGAATGTGTTTCCAGAAAATGAGGATACAGCTGAGTTATTTTTTAATCAGATTTTATTTGTACATTTTAAATATGCATAATGATCACATTCATCATAGGAAATTTGTACCTATACATGATATATTAGATTCTTTTTTTCCCCATCCCCCTGCCCTCCCTTCAACTCCTTGCCTCCCCATTTACAAAAGCTTTGTTTCCATTTTTTTCCTTCTTCTCTCACTTCTTTTACTTTCCTTTCCCCCTTTCCCTTTTGTTTCCCTCCCCATTTGAACATTTTATTCCTATTTCACAATACATAATATTATTTTGGTCCTTATTTACACTTTCAGTTCCTCACACCAGAGAAACAGTATGGGATTTGCACATATGTATCCATTTGATTTCACTTAGGAGTATGGTGCATCCATTTACCTTGGAATGTCTCCAGCTTATCCTTCTTTATGGCAGAGTAGTACTCCATTGTATTAAAAAACACATTTTCTTTATCCTTTCACCAATTGATGGGCATTTAGACTGTTTCCAAGATTTGGCTATTACAAGCTATGCCACTGTAAACATGGATGCACATATATCGTTGTGGTATGATGCTTTTACTTCTTTCAGGAAGATACCAAGAAGGAGAATAGCTGAGTCAGCTGGAACTCTGGTCCTAGTTTTTTGAGGAATCTCCACACTGATTTCCATAGTGGTTGCACTAGTCTACACTCCCACCAACGGTGGAGAAGGGTTTCTTTTTCCTCACAGCCTAACATTTGTTATTGGCTGATTATTTGTTACGAGCCATTCTTTTCAAAGTGAGATGGAATCTCAGTGTTGTTTTAATTTGCATCTCTCAACTACTCAGTGACATTGAACATTTATTTGTATTTATTTGCTGTTTCTACTTCTTCACCTGAGAAGTGTGTACTCATCTGAAATGTGCATTTTTGGGTTTGGTTTGGTTTTTGTTTTGATTTTTTGAGAGTCTCGAGATGTAATTCAGGCTGGTCCTGAGCTCATTATGGTAGCCCAGGCTGCTCTCGAACTCAAGGCAGTCATCCTGCCTCAGCCTCGCTGGAATTACAAGACCACCACCATGTTTGGCTTAGATGCTTCCTTTTGTTGGGTGTTTGTTTGTTTGTTTTTAATGGGAATTGAACTCACAGCCTTATGCTCGCCACTGAGCTATATCCTTGGCCCAAGGTGCCCACTTTTGGATTAGGTCTTTAATCTGATTTTTTTTTTCTTTATATGTTCTCGATAGCAATCCTTTGTCTGAGGAACAGCTGGCAAACTTTTCCCAACACTGTAGGTTGTCTCTTCACTCTGTTGGTGGTTTCTCTTGCGGTACAAAAACTTCTTAATTAGATGAGATCCCAGTTGTTGATTCTTGGTGATAGTTTCTATTCAATCAGGGTTTTGTCCATAAAGTCTTTGCCTACACCAGTGTCTTTAAGAGGTCTAGCTATTCTATATCCCAGCAGATTTAATGTTTCTGTTTTAATATTTACATCTTTAACCCATTCTGATTTTAGCTTAGTACATGAAAGCCAGTTTTTCCAACACCCATTTATTAAAGAGGCTCCCCCACCAGACTTAGAACTGTGGTTTTAAGTTTCCCAAGTCTCTGCAGGAAACACCTCTATCACTGCCCATGTTGCCCATAACATTTCTTTATTCATCTTCATTTACTCCACTGTTGCATAGCACTCATCCAAAAGTGTCCTGTGGCTTCCAGAGGATGTATTAACAAGGTCCTCTTCTGATCTCTGCTGTTGCTGCTGCTGTGCCTCCTTCTGCCCTTCAGATGGAGCTTAGCCTCACAGTTACCTCCTTGGGCCTTGTCTCCTCTTTGGTTCTTAACCAATCTGGTCATTTTCACTGTGTTAGTTCCTTCTACCCAAGATAAGGGGATATCTTTTCCATTTTCTGATGCAGTCTTTAATCTACTTTTTCAGAGCACTATAGTTTTCAAAGTATAGATCTTTTACATCCTTTATTAGGTTGATTCCTAAGTATTTCATTTTTTTAATGCTATTGTGAAAGTATTTCCCTAGTTTCTTTCTCTGTAAGTTTGTACTGAGAAAGTACAGGAAGGCTATTGATTTTTGAGTGTTGATTTTGTATCCAGTTATGCTACTGAATTTGCTAATTAAATCTGAAGTCTTTCTGTGGAGTTTTTGGGATCTTCTATGTAGAATATCATGCCATTCATGAATAATGATAATTTAACTTCTCCCTTTCCTATTGTTGTTCTTTTTTTATTTTTTTTCTCTTGTCTCATTGTTCTGGCTAGTTTCCAGAACTATATTGAATAACGGTGGTGACAGTTAACATCCTTGCTTTGTTCCTGATTTTACGTGAAAACTTTCAGTTTTTGTCCATTTAGTATGATGTTAACTATTGATTTTGCATAGATGGCTTTTTATCAGATTGAGACAGAGACCATCTATTCCAGTTTTCTGTAGGGTTTTTATCATGAATGGTTGATGGACTTTGTCAAAAGCTTTTTCTGTATCTATTGAGATGATCATATGGTGTTTATCCTTGGCTCTGTTAATATATTACATTTCTTGATTTACGTATGTTGAACCATCCCTGCATACCTCTGATGAGTCTAGTTTGGTCATGGGATACAATTTTCTTGATAATTTGCTGCATTCTGTTTGCCAGTATCTTAATGAGGATTTTTCATCTGTGTTCACTAGGAAAGTTGGGCTTTAGTTCTTTCTTAGTTGGATCCTTCTCTGGTTTCAGAATCAGAGTAATGCTTGCTTCCAGGGATGAATTCAGGAATATTGCTTCCCTTTCAATTTCATTAAAGAGTTTGAGAAATAGTGATATTAAGTCTTCTCTAAATTTGTGGTGGAATTCAGCAATGAATTCCTAGCAGTGGGCTTTTCTTTGTTGGTAGGTTTTTAATTACATCTTCGAACAGCCATCTCTTCAATTCATTGATTCTTTGTATTGTTTTCTTAGTCTCTAGTGCATTAATTTCTCCTCTCATCTTTATAATTTCCTCCCTCATGAGCTTTGGGCTTGGCCTGCTCTTCTTTTTCAAAAAGTTTGAGGTTTGGGCTGGGGATTTAGCTCAGTGGCATAAATGCCTTCCTGGCAAGTGCAAGGTTGTGAGTTCGATCTTCGGCACCAAAAACAAACAAACAAAAAAAGAAACAAGATCTTCATGTAGTCAAAAAAAAAAAAATCTTTAAAAAAGAAAAAAAACTTTGAGGTTTAACATTAAGATGCTTATTTATAGCCAGGTATAGTGGTGCACACCTGTAATTCCAGCACTCTGGAAGCTGAGGCAGGAGGATCATTGTGAGTTCAGGACCACACTGGGCTATAAAGTGAGCTCAAGGTGAGCCTGAACTGCATGTGTGAAACCCTGTCTCAAAAAGACAAAAAAAAAAAAAAAAAGTTTATTTGCAGTCTAGAAATACAGCTCAGCAGCACAAGTGTCTGCCTGGCAAGCATGAAGCCATGAGTTTGATCCCTAGTACCAAAAAAAAAAAAAAAAAAAAAGTATTTATACTTGCTCTGTTTTCCTGATATAGGTATCCACTGCTATAAATTTCCCTCTTAGGTCTGCTTTCATTGTTCCTAAGTTCCAGTATGTTGTATTGTCATTACTATTTAACTATAGAAACTGTCTGATTCCTTCTTTAATTTCATCTGTGACCCACTGGTGTTCAGGAGGGTGCTATTTAATTTCCATGTGTTTATGAAGTTCATGTGGTTTCTTTAACCATTGATTTCCAATTTCTTTGCACTGTGGTGTGATAATATGCATGAAGTAGTTTTAACTCACTTGCATTTACTTAAGCATGTTCTGTGAGTTAGTATGTAGTCTGTTTTGGAGAAAGTCACGTGTGCAGCTGAGAATGTATTCTGATGTTGTGGTGTGGAACACCGTAGGCATGGGGGCTTGAACTCAGCGGGGAGCCGCTAGATGGACCCCCCACCTGTCCTTCTGAGCTCGCAGTTCAGCTGGCCCCTCTCCAGGGTGGCTCCCAGCCTCTCCTGCAGGACATCTGATCCCACAGCACTCAGCACCAGCTAGTACAGTCTGCACATCCACTGTTCCCTCACAGTGCTGCCTCTCTCTGCAGAGGCCTCTGGTGTTGCCAGCAGTCACCAGCAGGTTTGAACTGCTCCTCCCTTGCAGTGAGTCCCTGCTCCAGGAGAAGGCTCTGCTGGTTACCTGCTTTCTTTTTTTTTTTTTTTTTTTTAATCGGTACCGGGGATTGAACTCATTGACCACATGCTTGCAAGGCAGGCGCTTATGCCGTTGAGCTAAATCCCCAGCCCCCCGCCTTTTTTTATTTATTTTTTATTTTTATTTATTATTATTATTATTTTGGTTGTTGTTGTTGTTACCGGCTTCTTCAATAAAGTTCTCTTTTCACTCTTCCCATGGGCTTCAGTTCTCACCTGAGATCCTTCCCAGGTCCAGGGGACCCACTTGCCTCCCCCTCCTTCCTCACATTACTATATTCCAATGTCTGGATGGCGGCTCTCAGAGAGGCTTTTCTTCCACTGCTGACTACTCTTCCTTCTTCCTAGAAGTTCTCCAGCTGAGCATTTTAAATCTTCACTTAACAATTCTGTTAAGGGGCAGGGGATACAGCTCAGTGGCACAAGCACCTGCCTGGCAAGCGCGAGGTTGTGACTTCAATTTCTGGTACCAAAAATAAAGTAATTAATTAAATTTTTAAAAATTAAATATTTTGTTTCTTAGATAGAGTAGAAAAGACAGCCAGATATGTATCCCAACTTAATTTCCTTCCAAGCTTGAATTCACAAAAATACTGACTTTTTCCTTAAGTTACTATTTGCTTATGGATTTACAGCCACAGCCACATATATTGAAGAAGGAGATGTTAATAATTACTCCATTCATGATGTGGTGATGCCCTTGCCTGGTTTTGATGTGATCTACCCAAAGCATAAAAGTAAGTTGCCCGAGGGTGCAAAATAGTGAAAACGGTCTAATGAAGTCAAGCCCTGGCCACCACCTGTAAAAAAATCACTACTCTAATCTTACTTGTTTGTTTTTCTTTTTGAGACAGGGTCTCAGTATGCAGTTCAGGCTGGCCTTGGGCTCACTTTGTGGCCCAGGCTGGTCTTGAACTTGCAATGATCCTCTTGCCTCAGCCTCTGGAGTGCTGGGATTGCAGGCCTGCACCATACTACTCTAGTTTTAAAACTTTTATTTCCATCAGCCTTAATGAGATATTTGTATTTCAAATGTACAGATGGAGAATTTAAGTTTAAAAGGAAAGCTAGGCAAGGGGCTCTTGCCTATAGTCCAAGCTACGTGGGATGCTGAAAGAGAGAGCTGCTTACACTCACAAGTTGCAGTCCAGCCTGGGCCTCCCAAGAGGAGAAGGGAGGGCCCAGTAGTACTAGTTATAGTTGGAGTGTCATGGTTACTGCCTGCAGTACTAAATTTCTACAGTACACTCAGTTAGGACTGGAATGTGGCCCATTAGAGCGCTTGCCCAGTGCAAGAAGCCCTGGGTTCAGTCCCTAGCACTGAGACACAAAAAAATTTACTAATTTACATTAAACATGGGAAGAGTCTGAAAGGAGTCATTGAGAAAGTGCATGTGGATGGACAATTGTGCTTTAACATAAGTTTCTTAAAAACGTAAAAAAAAAAAAAAACCTGTATAGGGACCTGGCAAGCACAAGGTTGTGAGTTCGATCTCTGGTACCAGAAAAAATAAAAAACTGTATAAAAGGTTGGTGATGTGGCTCAGTGGTTGAGCACTTGCCTAATGTGTTTGAGGCCCTTGGTTTGATCTCTAGCAGCACAAAATAGTCTGTGCTCATGTTTTAAAAGTTTCCAAGTAAGCAGAAGCTTAAAGCATGGGCCATTAAGATGAGCCTTGTGGCACATGCCTGTATTCCCAGTGCTCTGGGAGGCTGGGCAAGGAGGATCCCACCCTCAAACCCCACCTGGCAATTTAATGTTTTATGAGAGCCTATCTCTGAATTAAAGATAAAAAAGGGGATTGAAATGTAGCTCATTATGAAGACCCTGGGTTCGATCCACTGTCCCACAACTACCCCAAAAGTAGAAAGCTAGAATTCTCTGTTTCCCATTCTTTATTGTGAGCTGCTATTGATTATTTCTGTCACCCTCATGGGTGCCCTGTGTGCAGGGGATAGGGTATTAGAACTTTGATTGTTCAGAGGTTGAAATAGAGAGCAGTTCTGACTGTAGAACCAATTCAGTGGGACTGACCAAGGAACTGTTCCTACCTGAGACTGGCTGTCAGTGTTTTCCTGTTAAAATATCCTGCTCCCAAGAGGCTAAAAATACTTACCAAAATGTAGTCTTGGAAATTTTATGAATTAGGAAAATGAGTGTGATAAACACCCTTCTTAGATAATGAAAATACCCTAGAAGGGTGTTGATTAATTCAGCCAGACCGCTGTGCTCTGGCACAGAGGCTGACTTCCCTGAGTGGGAGGGGTGAGCGTAAGGCGGGGTGAGCAGGAACCAGGAGAGCAGGACCAGGAGTTGTGGGAAAGCACTGGGTATGCTAAAGCTAGCTTCCGTGGTGCTGCAGAGAGATGGGGCCCTCTGGGATAGAGCCAGGGCTGCCTAAGAGCTGGGGCTGCCTAAGAGCTGGCCCTCTGCAAGGCTGGGAGCCCCTTGGCAGGGCATCTCCAATCTGGAAAACCCAGGGCAGCAGTAGCCGTGGCACAGCCCAGGGCTAAGAGCAGGGAAAGCAGTCGTGTGGCTCTAATCAGAGGCTGCAGGGCCAGCAGTGTGGGTTGGGGAGGACAGCTGCTGGCCCAAGGCCTAGCCTCCACAGGTAGAAGAGCCTAGAGCTGTGATCTGCAGGGGAGAAGAGGGCTGTCTCTGCCCTGAGAAAGAGGGAAGCAACCTGCCCTTCTTCCTTTTTGTTCCATCCAAGGTTATACACACTGAGTATAGCTCTCTCCTCTGGAGTGCCCTGACTCGCATGCCACTCTTCCTCCGTAAACAGTTTCCCATATGTGTGAGTGTCAGCCAGGCAGTCTAATCAAAAGCAAAATCGGGCCAGGCACGGCGGTGCTATAATCCCAGCACTCTGGGAAGCTGACACAGGATTCTAAGTTCAAGCCCAACCTGGACAATTTAGCAAGATGCTGTCCCAAAATTTAAAAAAAAGGGGCGGGGGCTGGGGATTTAGCTCAGTGGCATAAGTGCCTACCTGGCAAGCGCAACGTCGTGAGTTTGATTCCCCAGTACCAAAAAAAAAAGGAAAAGAAAGGTGGGGGGGCTGGGAATGTACTTCAGTGCAAAGGTTCATTTAGTGGTAGTGATACAAGAAGGGAGGGAGGAAAAAATCACCTGTGTTCCCCTTACAACATAAGAGGGACAAGCTTAGGTCTTCTGAAATGTTGAGAACAAACGATAGTGTACCAGCCATCATTTGGTCAAGCTGACACTCCAAATCAACCATCCTAAGGAAAAGAATTCCAGGTATGATGATGCACACCTGCAATCCCAGTACTTGGGAGACAGAGACAGGAGGATCGCCATGAGTTAGAGGCCAGCCTGAGCCACATAGCAAGATCCTGTCTCAAAAGAAAAAGAGAAGATTCTTTTCATCTTCGTTACACTTTTCAGGATTAGGGACATTCCTAAAACAACTAGAACAAATTCAGAAGTTTTGACAAAGCCATTTGTGAGACCTTGTGGCTGAGATAAGGACTCGTGCGCTGCATGAGTGATGCTGTACCATGTGGACGCTTAGTGGGTGCATGCCAGTACCCAGCTGACTTCTTAATGAATAACTGAAAGAAACCTGCAGATCATATTTTTAAATAGTGCGAGACAAAGTAGTTAATAACGGTTGCATGAAAAATTATTTTAAAAGTATTAGCCTAGCATGGTGCTGCATGCCTATAATGCCAGTGCTCAGGATAATTGCTGTGAGTTTGAGGCCAGCCTGAATTGCGAGACCCTGTGTCAAGAAAAACAACTACTAAAAAATGAGAACTGCACCAAATACATGAGAGGCTGAGGTAGAGGACTGCAGGTTCAAAGCCAGCATGGGCAACATGGCAAGAACCCATCTCAGAAAACTGTAGAAAGCAATTAATAGGGTTAAACATAAAGTCTCATACTTATGCTCAGGGATCAGATGTACAGACAGAAAAGCTCTAGTTTGATAGTAGTTGTATGAAATTTTAGAAGCATCTAAAGTTATTGTTGCACATTTAAACTTATGACCCTAGAGCAGATAAAGTATTTGGTGGAAAACAATGTCAGCCTGACATGGTCATGCACACTTACCAACCCAGCACTAAGGAGGCTGAGGCAAGAGGATCAAGAGTTCAACCAGCCTGGACCACATGGTGAGGCCCTGTCTCAACAAAAACTATATATAGGCACATATCCAAGGAGAGACAGTTGAGAGGGTCATTCTTTGGTGTAATGGTGATAGAGCTTAAAGGTCTAGTACTTGAGAGTGTTTATGGAAGAAAGTTTACCCACTGTGTTCCAGAGCAATCATCAGAGGCTACAAGAAGATAAGAGTTCAGCTTGAAAGAGGAAGAACTTTCTAGTAATTATGTACCTTGCAAAGAAATGATTCCCTGTAAATAACACAGAAGCAAAGGCTAGAAATTATCTATCAGTATTAAAGCTTCTACATCAGGTGCAAGTGTGAGCCAGATGGCTATCCAGGGTCTCTTATTTTTTGTACATTTATTTATAATTACTTCTTCCGAAGAGCACTGAAGCCTTTGTGTATGGTCTTTTCTGACTCTGAGCACATAGTGACTCTGGTGAAATGGTGCTTTTTTTTTGAGACAGGTTCTCACATGTAGTTCAGTCTGGTATTGAACTCACTGTGTAGCACAGGCTGACTTCAAATTCCTCATCCTTCTACCTCAGCCCCCCAAGTGCTGGGGTGACAGGCATGGGACTCTACTCCTAGTCCCTGAAGTGGCCTTTTGTTGTTAGCTCAAGAGTTACACTATTGATAGTGGGGCTGGTTGCAGATCACTTACAGATTGGACAAACCAAAGCTGCAGACACCTCCTAGTCCTGGTTACCAAGTCTCACTAAGTTTTGATTCTAGAGAACAGGCTTTGGATCATAAGCCAGGGTAACCAGGGTTGTTAGGGCACTCTAAGAGACTATACATACTGCATTATACCTAGTGTAGTTCAAGGTAACTTGCTGATGGGCTGCATCCCAACTAAGTTTTTCTATTTTGTGTTAGTTAGTGAAGCCTACAGAGAAATGCTGACTGCGGACAACCTTGATATTGACAACATGAGACACAAAATTCGAGACTATTCCTTATCAGGGGCCTACCGAAAGATTATTATTCGTCCTCAGAATGTCAGCTGGTGAGTATAGTCTAGAATGAAATAGAACTGAATTATATGTTTGCTTTTCAATTTTGGCTTTACACATGTATTTCTCAGTGCTTAGAATCTAGTATCTAGGCTGAGCATGGTGGCACACTCCTGTAGTCCCAGCACTCGGGAGGCTGAAGCAAGAGGATCACTGCAAGTTTGAGGCCAGTGTGAACTTCATAGTGAAACCCTGTCTCAAAAAGACCAAAAAAGAAAAGTATTTCATAAGTGCTACTGTTCTCATTACTATTATCACTGCTGCTGTCAATTGGTATTTTTCAAATCATCAAGAAATACATGAAGCTGTGTTGAATGCAGTCATGCAGTGAAAGTAGATTCATTTACATTTGTTGACATCACTAAATTATTGAAGAAATACAAAGAGAATGAACTTTTCTTCCTGATTCTAAGAGAATGAAAAGTTTGCTAATAGAGCTCACTAAATTATTGAAGAAATACAAAGAGAATGAACTTTTCTTCCTGATTCTAAGAGAATGAAAAGTTTGCTAATAGAGCTATCTCCATTAGCAAAATACTCAGAATTTGTTATGAGTTCCATATACTGATCTGGTTATTTTAACACCATATTTTTAGAGAAAAAGAGATACTTGTATTCATTTTAAAATATCTTAATAGTAGTATCATCTAAAGCTTTATTTGGTATTTTAAAAGGAAATTCTAAACTACTAGCCCAGTAGCAGAAAATTCTTTCCTTCTCTCCCTCTCATCTCCCTTTCTTCTCTGGCCGTGGGCGTGAAGTTGGCAGAGAGCTTTATCTTCCTCACTCGAGAACAGTTCCACATTAGTAAAAGGGTGTTGGTGGTAGTCATGACCACTCAAGAGAAACTGGAAATAATTGCTTTGATCTCATCTGTGCAAAGTGAGGTTTACTACTTACCAGCTTCATGTAAAAAGAATTTCCATCCTGGGGAACATTTTCTGTCATTTCCATATAATAATATAAAGGAATGAGGAATATATAAAATGTGGCCCACTTATAGTTGGAGCAAACCCACCTGTAATTATTTACAATAGGCCCATGTGTGTTCTTGGGAAACAAATGGTGATGGGAAACTTAGTACTGTCTATGGAAGTTCACATTCAGACTTACCTTTATATGCTTTGAAGGGAAGTCGTTGCATATGATGACCCTAAAATTCCGCTTTTCAACACCGATATGGACAACCTAGAAGGGAAGCCACCACCAGTTTTTGCTTCTGGTAAGTTCACTCAATCTTTAGCTCTGTGTCAACTTTGAAATGTTTTTTCATGTGAAAATATAATGTTTTGGGGAAACTACTTTTATAGTCATCACCACCTCCTACCCATTCTGTAATTTCTGTTTTGTCACCTTGGATTCGTGATGGCGACTGGAGGTGAGTAACTCCACAGTCATTCCCACTGAAGATGAAAGTTACAGAGGGGTGATACTAGGTTGACTGCCTGTTTCCTCCCTGTCCTCATGCAGAGACAGTAAGAAGGACTGAAAAATGGAAGTGCTTTCTCATTGTCAATTCCTTGTCCATCTTTTCCTTCTTTTTTTTTTTTTCTCTTCTGTTTCTTTCCTTTGTCTTTTAAAGGTGGCATGGTTTTACATTTATTAAAAGTAGGAAAAGAAACATGTGAGTGCAGACTGACTAAGTAGGAACATGAGTGCTCTCTCAAGGGTGAGAGCAGGCCACTGAAAAAGAGAACATGTATCTGGCATGGTGCCTCATGCCTGTAATCCTGGCACTCCAGAGGCTGAGGCAGGAGGACTGCTGTGAATTCAAGGCCAGCCTGCACTACATAGTGAGACCTTGTCTCAAAAAAGAAAAAAAAAAAAAACAAACCCAAAAAATAAGGAGAACATGTGGCATTGTCATTTCTTCTCATCATTGTCTCCACCATTCACACCTTCTGTCTTTACATTTTTAAAATTCATGCGCATTCCTCTCCTGTGCCTTTTGCATAAAGGCTCCTGGGTAGAATTCCTGTATCCACCCAGCTGGTTCAGGCATTCCCAGATCCCTAACTTCCACAGTACCATTTTCTGAGGCCCAGGGAAGGTAGAAGCCTAAAGAGAGGGAGGGCACAGCCTTTTGTGTTTGTCTAAAGATTTTTGTGACACTCTCTCCACTCTGTATGTGGCTGCCTTCATTTTCTGATTGTTGTCTTCTTCCCTGCCTGGCAGAAGGCAAATACAGGGCTCTGAAAATGGATTTTTCGCTTCCTCCTTCTACTTATGCTACCATGGCCATTCGAGAAGTGCTAAAGATGGATACTAGCATCAAGAACCAGACGCAGCTGAACACAACCTGGCTCCGCTGAGGAGCATTTGCTTTATCTACATGCAGATGAGTATTTGTTCCTCTTCGGGCAGAGCACCCATATATGGATTATGAGTCTATAGCAAAGGATTATTGGTATTTTTTTAAGTTTTTATTAGCATAAGGAAATAATTTGCAATGTTTGTACATATACACAAATCCTGAGGATCCTAATTTTAGCTCAGAGAATATAATTGGTCAGAATGTACTTTAGGTGCTTAAATCATAGTCAGATATCAGTTTTACAGAAGTTGTAATATTAAAAAAGGACATTGGTTTGAAAGTATCAAATAGCAGTTTTAGATTGTACTGAATAAGGACAACAAATTCTTAACATATCATGAATGCGGTGCACAACAAGCATTTTAAAGCAAATGCAACAAAACAAATCTTGATTATGGATGATTTGAGAGTCCCCAGTTACAAATATAGTACTCGTGCTGATTCAAATGCTAACAAAAGGCCTATAAGTTTTTAGTCTCCAAAGTGATTGTCAGCTGGGTGTGGTGGTTCATACCTATGATCCCAGCACTCTAGGAGACTGAGGCAGAAGGAGCACAAGTTCAAGCCCCGCTTGGGTAGCATGATGACTTAGACCCTGTTTCAAAAACTTTTTTTTTTTAAGACAAGGTCTCATTCTGTAATTCAGGCTGCCCTTGAAATCACTGTGTAACCCAGACTGGCCCTGAACTTGGCAGTCCTCCTGCATCAGCCTTCCAAATGCTGGGGTTACAGGCATGCACCACCATGCCCAGGATTCAAAATAAAGAGCTCAGTGTGAAGTCCCTGGGTTCAATTCCCAGTACCACACCAC
Organism: Hydrochoerus hydrochaeris; assembly: GCA_004027455.1. Taxonomy (NCBI): domain Eukaryota; kingdom Metazoa; phylum Chordata; class Mammalia; order Rodentia; family Hydrochaeridae; genus Hydrochoerus; species Hydrochoerus hydrochaeris. The sequence continues at coordinate 364,110 of PVLA01001326.1, forward strand.
CAAAAATAAGGATGACAGGGGCTGGGGATTTAGCTCAGTGGCATAAGTGCCTGCCTTGCAAGTGCACAGTCATGAGTTCAATCCCCGGTACCACCAAAAAAAAAAAAGGACAACAGTTCATGCAGTCATGTACCACATTCAGGTAAGCATTTATATTGCTTTTTAGTTAGCAGTTGCTTTTGCATTTATATTCTCCAATGCCTTGCAGGAGATCTGCACTGATAGGGGCTCTTTTCATAGAACATATAGCTCTTTTCATTGGTTAAGGTCTGATGTTTACTCTAGGTGCCTTTATGTTGGAAAATATTCCTACTGGGCTGGTATTTGCCCTAAAATAAATAATGGCAAAGACTTTAAAATGTCCACGTTGCAGGCTGGGGATACAGCTCAGTGGCACAGTGCCTGCCTGGCAAGCACCAGATCCAGAGTTCTATTCCTGGTACCAAATACGTACACACACACGTAAATGTCTACACCATGTACCCTTTTCACCTATTGTTTAGGTGTGTCGGCATCATATATTGGATGTCTCAGATGTGAAACATAAATCTACCTTCCAAACTTGTGTGACAGAACTACCAATTTTTATTTTCTATCATTTCTAAAACAAAATGTAATAAATATTTTAAAACCTGCTTTCTATTGATGATATAAATAAAAAAATTCTAAAACTGAGTGCAAACAAGAATCTTGTCCTGACCAAATGGAAGAGGCCAGGAGCAGGCAGGGTCCTGAGAAAGGACGCAGTGTGGTGATGGCCTGTGCGGTCTGAGGGACAGAGAAGAGCATCCAGTGTCTCAGCCACTGACTCTGGCTGGCCTTGGCCTCTCCACCGGCTTCACCCTCCCTGCAGCATGCTCACCAGAGTGGAAATGAAAGGAACGAGGATGGGTGGCACTCCGCAGAGTGTGGATGACCTTTGTCCTGCATCTGGCAGCAGATGTGAGAGTGAGAACACGGTTCCTCAGCCCTTCTTCTTTGAGAGCTCTGCCGTACAGCTGAGACGGAGCAAGGACTGGAAGTAGTGTGACAGATTATTTTTTAGCTAGTCTAAAAAACAAATTTATTACATGTATAGTGGCCCTGTCTGTACTGTCCAGTTCTCCATCACACTGACTAATGAAAATTACAGAGGATGTAAGTTTTTCTATTACAAGTGTATTCTGTACTTACACATTTACATTTTATAAAAAGTGAAGCTGAACTTAAGTTTTCTTCTGGAAAATATGATATGAGTTCATTTTCTTGGCTACATTAGCCCACTACCAGTCTGCGCATGTCTCTTTCCCCTGCCCCTACCAAGTAATGGGGATCAAAACTAGGGAGCACTGAGCAGCACCCCACTTCCCACCCCCTTTTAAAAATCTTGATACAGGGTCTCACTAAGTTGCCCAGGTTGGCTTCAAATTCGTGGTCTTCCTGCCTCAGCCTCACATGTGGGAGGAATTAGTACTGACATGCATAACTGAGCCTGGCTTCATGGCTTTTCTTAAGCATCAGTGGAAAAATAATGATTCAAGGTGAACTCTTTCCACTACTTTGAGACTTGAGAACATAGATGACTTTAGGGACTTAGTGTGGAATATAAATCACTTTAGGATAGACAGCAAGACATTTTTCCTGGTGGTTTGTTTGGCTTTTTGAGACAGTCTCACTATGTATATGTACTGCTGAAGTGAGCATGGGTTTCACGGTATTGTGGGCCAGCCTGGAACTGACTGTAAACCTCCTGCCTCTGCCTCCCCAGTGCTGGAATTATGGGCCTGTACCACCACACCTTGCTAGCATGTCTTCATCGTTAACATGGAAGAAGTTTCTCTGTGGCAAATTCACAAAACTAGAAGGCAACCTCATTCTCAATGTAGAAGTATTTTTTTATTCTAAATTTTTGCCTAAAATAATAATTACTGGTTTTAGTATGATATAAAATCAGCATTTTTCCTAACTGAAAAGGCAAGATCATGTTCTGAAATGTTTATATTCATGGTTTTATAAGTAATAACTAGGCAACTATTACACTAATAAAACCTGATTAGTCTTGGAATCTTAATGACTTCATATTATAAGTAATAACCACTGTACTGATTTTTTTAAAAATTGTAGCCTGGCATGGTGGTGTACAGCTGTAGTCCCAGGAGGCTGACACAGGAGAGCACATGAACTCAGTATTTCAAGGCCAACTCAGCCAACATAGTAAGACCTCAAATTTTAAAAAAATTCTGATTGATTCCTGAACCAACCAAAATACTCATAGTAGCCATAGTGATACACCAGTAGCTAGAACTTCAGCCATTTGAGGCAATACAGAGGAATACTAACTAGGACTTGCTCTGGAGTATGTTTTATAGCCATTTCACACTTAAAGGGAGGGGGGCAAAATAAAACATCTAAATGGTTTTAGTACCTGCTGATGCATATATTCTTTTAAAAAACATTAGGACAATAAATCTTTTAGTTTCAGAAGTAAAAGCCCAGTGGGAGAATTAAAAAGCTGTCTGGCCAGGTTCTGAAGCATTTGCTTGCATAGCAAAGGACAAAGCTCTTCTTTGTTCAGTGAAATCTGCTTTCTCACTTGGTGAGGCTGCCTTCCAACAGGAGGGAACATCCCAATGGTGGACATGAGCACTTTGGAAGGTCTTGGAGAAAAATATGGACACTGTCTCCAGCGAAAGAAAAGGGAAGACTACACACAGGCACACCATCATCAGCTTGCAGTCTTAGAAGCTGCAGTGTCTAGGGAAGGTCCCCTCCAGACAGGTGCTTTCCAGACTCAAAACCCAGTGGCATCTGGAAGTGGAAGGGCATCTCTGCTCAACCCCCACTGAGTCGGTGTGCTGCTGCAGGTCCGCACTTGCTCGCATGAGCAGCTCAAGGCTGCTGGCTGCGTGATGCCAAGCTGGAGCTCCCCAAGTGAACTGTAAGATCCAGCTCCTCAGCCACGTTTCAGCACCTTCACCACCATGCGTAGCTAGTGGTTCTGTCATGGATAGCACTGGCCTGATGAACAAGTCATCTGTCCAAGGTAGAGGAGAGGCCACACCCATCAGGTGTGACCACCGGCATTGCTAATAACTGCATGTGTGCTATGTGCAGCTGCTCATTTGTAATAGACTGAGGGCTCACACTGATTCAGAATTCCACACAGAATTCCAAAGTAGATCCCTCTTAACAAGTCTTGTTTTTTGTGGTGCTAGGGATCAAGTACAGGTCCTCACACTTGCTAGGCTAGCACTGTACCACCACCATCCCAGCATTCTCCCTAAAACCCACTTCCATACATTTTCTGGCTTTCTCTTCCTTTCTCTCCACCCTTGCTTCCCATTTAGTGTCCTCCGCCTAGGGAGGGGTAGCTGGGATCAGCTCAGTGGCAGCACTCTTGGCCAGCACAGGCAGGCCTTGGATTCAATCCCTGGTACTGCTGAACAAAAACAAAAGAGTCAGATGCTAATTTGTTCTGTGAGGCTACAGTGTGGGCTTCATATTACAGCTTTTCCACCTGTGCTGAGGACTTCTGGAAACTAAAAAGATATGACTGGGAAACCATCATGGGAGGTTTCTCAGTCTTTCTCCTCCTGCATTCTTATGGTCCCCTCAGAAGCTTGTGTTCTCTAAGGGGATTTGTATACTGTGGCAGCTGTGGCAGCAGGGAATGCTTCCAACACCTGTCAGCAACCCACAGAAGTGGCATGTTTTTTTCTTACACAGAGACACATAAGATTTACAGTAATAACTAGTTCTAAAACAGCAGTTCTAACAGTATGCTGTAATACAAGTAATGTAAACATCTCTCCACCCTTAGTCTGCTAGTTTATTGTACTGTGATGAATTTTCAGACCATGATTGACTGCAGGTGGCCAAAACTGTGGACAGCAAAACCAGAGACGACAGGGACTACTATAGGTAAATGGAAATTTTCTGGTAGCCACATTAAAAAAGTGAAAAAAGAAAAAAAAGGAAACAGGTAAAATTTAATTTTGTATCTAAGCAAATGTATCTAAAGTATTTCAATTTATTTATAATTAGGATTTTTTTTTTTTAATCATTTGGGCCAGGGGTTTTAGCTCAGCAGCATAAGCATCTGCCTGGCAAGCATGAGGTCCTGAGTTCAATCTCTAGTACTTAAAAAAAAAAAGAAAAGAAAATTGGGGGCCAGGGGTGTAGTTCAGTGGTAGAGCACTTGCCTAGCATGCCTGAGGCCCTGGGTTCAATCTCAGGACCACAAGAAACAATAACTAATTCCATATAGAGAGAGAGAGAGACTGACTGTGGCTAGGTATGCTGGTACACACCTGTAATCCTAGCACTGTGGGATCCTGTAGAAGGAAGATCACTACAAGTTCAAGGCCAGCCTGGGCTTCATATTGAGACCCTGTCTCCAAAGACCAAAAAATTGAAAAACTGAACGGAGCACGGTGGCGGCACACACCTGTAATCCTAGTACCGAGAACCTGAAGCAAGAGAAGCACAAGTTAGAGCCTCCCTGAGCAATTCAGCAATTTAGTGAGACCCTGTTTGAGGATGTAGCTTCGTGTGAAAACCCTGGCTCAATCCCAGTCCTGAAAAATAACTTACATTCTCTTGTGTTTTACTAAGTTGCCAAAATCTGATGGGTATTTTACACTTAAAAGTATGTCTCCATTTGGGGTTTTGGCTTTGGGATTGTCACAGTCCTGAGGATCAAACCCAGGCCCTCATGCACACGAGGAAAGCACTCTACCTCTGAACTACGACCCAGCCTGTGGGCTCCAGCTGGACTGGCTGTATTTCCATGCCCAACATGACCATTGACTGCCACAATGGACAGTACAGTTCAGAAAGACTTTGTTCTTCACTGCATGTCACCAATACAGTGATAAGTCTGCCTTGGGTATTAAGGTTTAATCTGTAAAATTTGGGCTAGGTAGGCTGGAAGTGAGGCAGTTAAATGTGATTTTGAAGTGCTTTGTGGGCTAGTAAGTTTTATGGTGACTGGGAGTAAATATCTTTGCTGAGGGAGCATAACAAACATGATTGTTCATGGGGTCTCAAAAGATTTTAGGGTGCTTGAAATATTATACTGTTAAGGTGACACCCTGCAATTTTCTGTCATCTATAAATAATGGAAACTTAATCCTTAGTGCAGCCTCTATGTAGATTTTAAATTCCAAACTCATACAATATACATGGCTAAGCACATAAAGCTGAGAGCCTTGGTTATGCAGATGATTTGGGCAGAGCTGAGGTTTTTTTAATTCCTTTTGTTTTTATTAATAACTTTGTTCAGATATAATTCACATACAAGTCATTTGAAGTGTACAATGCAGAGGTTTTTAGTGTGTGTGGAGTTGTACAATGATTGTCATAATATTACTTTTCTATCACCCCAAAAAGACATCCTATGGCTAGGGATGTAGTTCAGAGGTAGAATGCTTGCTTAATATGTGCAAGGCCCTGGGTTCAGTCCCCAACACCTGAAAAATAAAATAAGAGCTGGGTGTGATGGAACCCATTCTGGGAGGTTGAGGCAGGAAGACCACACGTTCAATCCCAGCCTGGGCTATTCAGTGTCTTACTCCTGGTCTCCAAATAGAAAACTAAAAGTAGCCTGGGAATGTAGCTCAGTGCAAAGACCCTGGGTTCATTCCCCCAAAAAGCAACCTTATACCCATCAGCAGTCACTGAACACCCTCATCCCAGCAACCACTATTTTCTTTGCAAGAACTACTTCCAGCCTTTTTGTTCAAGTCACTGAGTGGAAATTAAATTCCACAATAATTCCTTCTCAGCCTAAACTTTCCAGCTTCCCTGTGCAGGAGCTCAGATCAGCACTTCATGCCTTAGTATAGGCCAGCGACACTCCGTGTCTGAATATGCCATGTTCTGATTATGCATCTGTCACTTGGTGGACATCTGTCATCTGGTTTCCATGCTTTGATCTACAAATGATGCTGTTGCAAACATTTTGTGCAAGTTTCTATTGGTGGTTTACATTTCTCTAGGCCATAGCTTGGGGCACAACTGCTGGGTCACGCGGCAACCCCAGTGCCTCTGTTCGGTGCTGGAGGAACTACCAGCCTGCATCTCCTCTCAGCCATCTGGCAGGTACACAGCGCTAGCTCAGCAGGGTGTGCACGTGTGTTCCCAAGTGACCAATTATGTTGACCGTGTTTTGCATGTACGCTTGTTGGCTGTTTGTTTGCCTTTGGTGAAATGTCCGTTGAGATCTTTTGCCCATGTAAGGGATTATTTGCATTCATGTTGTTGAGTACTGCATGCTCTTTATGTATTCTAGATCCAAGCACCTTCTTGCCTGTAGGATGGGCAGATATTTTCTCCCTCCTGAAGGTGTGGTTAAAGGCTGCAGATGTTCCTGTTTGAGATAAACTCGCACGCGGCTCTGCGGCTTGTATGCAGGATGAGCCCCGAGGTGCTGCTGGGTTTGCTTTTGTCTCAGCACTGGCCCCCTCGGCCCTGTACCTACATCGTGGTTGGTGAAGAATGGAGCTGTCCTGACACCTGCCCTTTCCTAGCCATACACATCCTCTTTTCCAGATCTTTTTCTAGTTTCAAAAGTAATATTCAATATATACCTTTTTGTTTCTATTTCAGTATCAGGGATTGAATCCAGGGTACTTTCCCTGTGATGGAGTCAGCGAGCCTCATGAGAGGATGACCAGGACCTCTCTGGGCCTTGCCGGTGACTGTGGTGTGTGTTGACTTCATCGCTGCCCTCTGCATTGCTGTGCCTGTGCATGCGCATGTTCAAAGGGGTGCAGAGTGCGGGGTAAACCCAGCTGGCCCCCGGGCTGGGCGTGAGTATGACCTGTAAGGACCCTCAAGTAGCAAAAACAATCTTGGGAAAAAAAAGTTGGAGCACTCACTTTCCAATTTCAGATCCTACTACTGTAGTAAGCAAAACACCATGTAAGAAAACCACCCAGACAGTAACTCAAGACAACAGCAGTTTATTATTTCTCACATTTCTCTGACCTCCCTGGGGAGTTCTGGTCTCACCTGGGCTCACTCATGCTGCTTGACTATATTATAATTATTTTAGTAACAGTATTACAGTGAGATGAAAAGTATAACTTGAAAGGGTTCATTTAGGAAATTAAAAGAAAAAGAAAAATAAATGCTGATTTGCAAAGGAAGTATATTTATTGATAATGTGAGACCTTCAAAATAAAAACTAGCCACAGTGGCTCACGCCTGTAATCCCAGCATTCAGGAAGCTGAGGCGGGAGGATTGCTAGTGTTACGATTTTTCATTTGTTTTGTATTGTTTGAGACTTTTTTCCCTTTCATTCTCATTCTCTCTGGAGTGGATGATAGAGATTTTCAGAAGCTGCATGGCAGGGGGTTACATGTAGAAGCAGAGAGCAATATTTGTCTTCTTGCAAGTCAGAATTAGAGATATAGCAGATATAACTTCTAATTAAATATATCACTTTGGAAAGTATAGTTTTTCCCCCCACTAGTAATATTATTTAAAGCTGGGTATGGTGATACACACCTGTAATCCCAACTACTTGGGAGGCTGAGGCAGGAGGATTACTATGAGTCTGGCCTATATAGTGGGTTCAAGATTAGCCTGAACTACATACTGAGATCCTGCCTCCAAAAAAAAAAGAAAAGAAAGAAAGAAAGGTGCACACAATTTTAGCCAGATGTGCTGCCACACACCTACAATCCCAGCATCCTGGGAGGCTGAGCCAGGGCAGATGGCAAGCTTGATCCCAGCCTCGTCAATCAAGCAGTGTTACTGAATGAACTGAGCTTGTGGTCCCGCTACATTGAGGAATGAAATCTCAAGCCAAAGGAGGCGGTTAGAGGAATTTCCCTGGAGAGGTGGGGAAGAGAGGAGAGAGGGAGGAGAAGGAGAAGGAAAAGAAAGAAGGAGGAAGAGGAGCTCCTGATTTCCCGGCATCCCAGTGGGTGACCACTGAGACTCTTTGTCAAGGTCATGTTATACAACAGTATCACAACTTGGGTAACAAGAATGAAACCACAATAAACGCACAGGATTTCAGGTATAGTCCCTCAGCTAATATGGGGCCCGTAGGGAAGCGAGACACACAAGGGTCTGTGGTGAGCATCATCTCCCTCGGCTTAGCGATAACCTCTAATGCGGAAGGAACAGGGCTCCTGAGACAGGATGGGAGTCGGCAGGGTGTGCTACCACTTCTGCCTCTGACAAACCAGCTGGGCCCACTGCACCTGGGGTGACGACTCCAGTGTGGGCTAAGCGCTGTTCCTCTCCAGCGTTGTTCCTCTCCAGGGCGGCCTGCAGGCCTGGCTCTTCTGATTTGCCGGCAGCCACAGCTTTGTGGGTCTCGTTTTTTGCACTGACTTCCTTGAGGGCCCAATCCCTCTGACTGCTTATTAATTTGTATCTAACTTAATTTTCTATAATAGCAGGACCTTGTCTCAGAATCCAAAAGATGGGGTTGGGGATGTAGTGTAAAGACCCTGGGTTCAATTCCCAGTGCTGAAATCCCAAACAAAACAAAACACATCACAATTTTAGGTAGTTCAACAGACTGATCCTGGGGAAGTTAGAATACAGCTTCAACTGAAGATGGAGTAAAGCCAGGTGTGATGGTGTCCACCTGTAATCCCAGCAAGTGTAAGGCTGAGGCAAGACAATTGATGGGAGTTCAAGGTTCAAGACCAGCCTGGGCACATAGTGAGTTAGCAAGGCTCGTCCTTGCCGGAGTCCAGCTGCGGCAGGGCTAGGGTTTCCCAAAGGTGGACAGGGAGTCGGCGAGTGAGAGACAGAAAACACTGCACACCAGTCTGTGAGTGAATCTGAATCCGCCTTTATTTTTTAGAAGCTGGAATATATATTTGCCAACCTTGGCAGCAACCCCCAGCCCCAAGCAGGAAACGCCCCAGGGCCAGGCAGGGACAATCCCAAACAATAGGTGTTAATTGACCTCAACTCCAAGCAGAAGGCGCCCCAGGTTCAGGGCAATAGGTATCAATTAACATTTTAATCTTGACATTTAGTCAGCCCGGGAAATGCAAACCAACGCACCTGATGCCCGCAGGAGGACCTGACGCCAGCAGGAGGAAGAGATGTGTGAGATTATTAGGCCGCTCCCTACATTGCTTTCCTTATCATTTATGGGAGTGGCAGTCCCTGCGAGGACAGCACCTGTCTTAGGTCAAGGACTCTTCACATGTACCCAACCAGGCCTTACCCATCATGGGCCTGCAGGACAGCAATTGGTCCTGTGCCTGTCTTAGGCGGCCAGTGGCGTAACATATGTGTCCTAGTTGCCCGTCTTTGGCTGCCTGTCCAGTGTCTCAGGGCAGTTGTCTCACAGGAATTTTGTAAATCCTCCTCCATGAGCTCTTTCATTTAAAGCTTTTGTATAAACTCTCTCATACTACTCACAGAAGGCAAAACCCCACAATCAGTCCTCACAAAGGGGTTATCTAGAGGGCCTCCA
>PVLA01001327.1:0-55418 GCA_004027455.1 Hydrochoerus hydrochaeris
CCCCTCCCCTCCTCTCCTCTCCTCCCCTCTCCTGTTGTCTCCTCTCCTCTTCTCTCTTACTAACCTCGCCTCCCCTCCCCTCTTTTCTGAGGGCCTCAGGGAGGGAAGGCCTGGGGGAGGCAGCATGGCACTAGGTGCTGACAGCCCAGCCTCAGTAAGTGTGGTCTTTCTTAGCAGAAGCAGGGCTGTGACTGTGAGGGGCCACTGTCCTGCCACCACTCTCCTTGCCCTTGGCTGATCCCTGCCCCCAATTCCCAGCAATATGTCCAGAAACACTGAGCCAGTTCAGTGTTAGCATGGGGTGGGAAGGACAGGTCTGAAAGGGGTAAGCAGGAGCTGCTCGCAAGGTCTGGTGCTTCCTCATCCCTCTGGAATGAAGGTCTAGGTAGCCATTCAGGGATAGAGCGTTCGGGGGAGAGGGGCCGGTCCTCCCTACCACATCCACCACATCCACCCTCTTTCTTGTCATGGCATTCAGCACCCGAGAGCCAGGGATATTTGGGGCAAGTAGGTTCAAAGCTGCCCAGGGCCACACAGACAGCCTTGGCAGAGTGCCTAGGGGGTGGAGGGGGACAGATTTCCATTTCACTTCCGGATGCCCGCATCGCTCACCCCCTCACTTTCAGCCCTCTGAGTTAAAATTAGCAGAGTTTATGGGAGAGAGGGAGGGAACCGTTTCAGACACATCAGCACATCTGCATGTGGGGCTGGCTGCACAATGGGTGCTGATGAGGAAGCCAGGTGCTGGCAGCTCTCCTCCCTCCTGGGGTGGAGGACCCCCTTCCCAGCTCCTCATTCCTTGGGTACAGTGACCTCAGCTCCCTAGGATCCCAGCCCCCTACCCCACAATCAGGCCAGGACTCCCTCAAATCAGGGCATCCCTAGCTCATTTTAGATCTTTTGGGTAGGCCACGGTGCCATTTCCACTGTCTGAGGATCCTACTGGCTTGGTTTGTCATCCCAGCATTGGGGCTGGTTAATCCAGTGCAGGATGTCTATGCCAGCACAGGGCACCAAGCCTGGGACCAGGGACGCCTCAATGTGCCCAGGCCAGGCCTCTGGACCTTGACTTGCCAGCTTCCCCTATCTTCCCTTTCCAGATGTGCCAGATGTTGCCTCGGTTCCATCCCTCTCTAGAAGAATATCTTTTTAGGTGCCAATATACCACCCAATTCCTACCAATTTCACGCTCAATAAAGCTCAGTCATTAGCCCTCCTCCTGGGCGCTGAACTTCTAGGAGGCTTTGGGAAGACAGCTGAGGAGAGGGAATGGGGGTGCCTAAGTGCCAAATCCCATTTGTCCCCTTCATGCTGTGTAACCTTGGGGAAGTGCCCTCCCTCTCTGGGCCTCCGGTGGTTCATTCATCATGCAGATTCAGGGACAATGAATTCTGCTGGAGCAGGAAGGTCGCATCCTGAGTTGGCTGCATATCCTGGAGCATAGGCTGCCCTTGGCTGGTGGTTAGAGTAAGGGAGAGGACATTCAAGGCCACTAAGACTCAGTTTGGGCATCTCCTTCTCCAGGAAGACTTCCTATTCCTAGGTTGAATCATATCCCATCCTGGAGGTACCCAGAGTCCTCTGTTTCCTCTACACAGCACAACGGAGACCTTGCTGCTTTGGGCCTCAAGAGCTGGTTTATTTGCCTTTCTGCCTAAAGGATGAATAGTGGCCACTGAAGCCAGGTTGGAGAGTGGCCTGGGCCAGCTAAAAAAGGACAAAAATCCCTCAGACACTTGAGGCCCGGCCCAGGTAACCATGGTTATCACCCTCTACCTGCCCCACACCTGCAACTCCATTCATAGTATTGGGATGGGACAAGTGGATGCTTAATGACTGATAAAGGTTACTGTCTCTAGGCTGAGCCCTCTAGCACTCCAAGCCGTGGCATCTTGGAAATTCTTTGTATCTACTCTCAACCTCTCCTGCGGCATATATTCCAAAACCCATCTGACTCCACCATTTCCTGTTATCCTAGGTGAATCTCTCCCATTACTGCAGTTTTTCCATTAACCTTTAAGACCCTTCCGGCTCATATGCTCAGGCTTCCTATGCAAATTCATTCTTCTGGGCTCAGCCTCTGCCTCAGCCCCCAACTCTCAAGCCCTGTCAGGACACAGACCTAGACCCCCTGCTGCTCCTTGACTCTGTGAAACCCTGTGTAGAGCTGGACTTGCAGGTGAGGATGGGCACCTACCACTCTGGGAAGCACGGCTGAGAGGGCCTCCTTGGCAGCCCGCCGCAGGCCCACAAAGTCGATGACAGAGCCCAGGGTCAGCAAAGCATCCTGGAAAAGAGAAAAGGGCAGTGAGGGGTTTGGCTGGGCAGGCCAGGCAGCCGTGTAGCTCAGAGGGCTGTGAACACAAAGCCACTGTTTCACCCAAGCATGGGACTCCCCAACACTTCTTCTCAGAACTTCAGAATCAAACAGCATTAGGGCCATAAGAAGCCCAAGTCCCCTCTCACCTCACAGTCACACTGAGGCTCAGAGAAGGGACAGGGACTGGGCCAAAGTCTCACAGCAAGTTAAGAGGTCAAGCCAGAGGAGACACCAGGTCTCTTGTCCTTTAGTGAAGGATGACTCTGGAGAAGAAGGAAAACCGCAAGCCTTCATGTTAAATCAAACCAACAAAAAAGAGCCAACCACAAAAACCCGCCCAAATCAAATGCTAACTTCACTTTGGACAGCAGTCTGTGTCTTGATTGCGACACCAAGACTCAGTCTTCTGTCTGTAAATGGGGGGCAAATGTGGCTGTCATCCTCAAGGACTGACATAAAGACAAACTGAAACCAAGCACTAAAAAATGAAAAGTAAAGGTGACTTCGAGAGTGCCCAGCAGAGTGAGTGTTTGGCTGAAAGCTTGCTACAGTTGGGGCCCTGCATTCTCCCCAGAAAGGAAGGGTCTCACTCAGTCTCTCGTGATAGCCGAGGGGCCAGGGAAGCCTGAACCCCTTGGTGGGCCACCCCAGCAGCCAGAAGAAGGGGAGTCTGCCTCACAGTCTTCCCATCCCAGAACCAGGCCTTGTCCTTGGAGAGCCGGAACAGAGACAACAAAGGTCCCTACTTCTCGCTCTGTTAACTCAGCCAGAGCAGCGGGGATCAAAGACAAAAGTAACGGAACAGGAGATCCAAGGCCAAGGCAAGATCGTGACTCACACCATCCACTTAGCCATGCTCTCTCCCAAGCCCTTGGAAGTCCTTTCTGATGTCTTCCCTGCGGGGTAGCTGCATCTGTGTTCAGAAAGAAAACTGAGCCTGGCATAGTAGCACACACCTGCAAGGCCAGCACTCAGAAGGCTGAGGCAAGAGGATTTCGGGCTTGAGGCCAGCCCGAGCTACATAGCAAGTTCAAGTTCATGTGAAAATGATAGAAAGTTGAGTCTTAGTAGATCACAAATTCAACATGTGTGAGCAAAAGCCCACAGTGCAAGCATGGCTGGTAAAAATAAAAATGCTAAAATTACGGGCCATATAAATAGAGGTCGATTAAGCCAAATAGGGAAGATGCTAGTTCATCCACTTATGTCATCTGGCTCAGTCAACCTCGGTTCATTTTACTTCCCAGGTAAGGAGAAGATGAGCCCCGTCCAGAGGATGTGATCCATGTAAGGAGGGAACTGGAAACCACGTCTTGCATGTAACTAAGCCTGGATAACCGAGGGCAGCTTACCCTACAGCAGAGCAGACTCAGTGTTACTGCTCTCCGAGTCAAATCCCCAGACACCCGGGGTGTAGCCCCTGGACAGCTTGGGGACCCATAGGGCTACAAAGGAGTGAAATAGGATTGTGTCATTCCGGTGGAATAAAGGACATTCTTCCCAGCAGAGCCATGCTACAAAGGCAGAGGCCACAGGAAAAAGCACGGGAGTGAGCTCTCCATCCCGTGGGTGCACATAATGGGCCAGAAGCCCATTTATCAGAAAGACTGCCAAAGGGAGTCCTGCATGGCATCTGGGCGTTAGCTTCACATTTCATCCTTGAGTCTTCTTGGCTATAGTTTTCTCCTCCACTCCCAAGCCTACTCAGAGTTCCCAGGAGGAGGGGAAGGAGCAGGCTTTCTCCCCAAATCCCCACTAGCCCTGGCTTCCTCCAGCTCCCCTTTGATCCCTCCCAGTGCTCCAGGGCGAAGACACATCTTGCTTGTGAGTAGACGTCTGCCCTCCGCATCAGAAGCTGCTGATTCCAAACCACACGTCTCCCAAATTGAGTGGTTTGTCCCGGGTCCCTTAGGCACTGCACTTCACAGTTCACACACCCAGCCACAGACACCTACATCCTCCCAGACACCCAGCGTGCTTCAAACCCCTACACACACACACACACACACACACACACACACACACGATTCTCACAAGTACCGGGAATCCCAGGCAAGGGCTCCTGCCACACCTGCTCGCACAGGATCCACACAGTTAACTGTGGTCTTCCAAGGTCAGTGTTGATGACCAAAAGAGGAGGAAGAGCTGATGTCCCAGTAGTCTCAAAACATAATCTTCCAGCCCCACCTCCACAGTGATGGTACTGGAGTAGACATATTGCTGCCTGGAGGTGGGGTCATCAAGCTGACCCCTGAGAGTCTCTGCCCTCAGTGACACTGGCATGTGTGTGCTAGAGAAGCTGGTGCAGAGGGTCTAAGGCAATGGAGTAAGCCTGATAGGGGGGAGAAATTTTTCAAATCCACGGGTTTCAGAAAGCTCAGCATCCCCATTTGACAGATGAAGAAACTGAGGCTCAGAGAGAAACAATGACAGAACTGTGTTCAGCCAGTTTGTCAGAACAGATGCAGAATTCAAATCCTTGGATCTCCAGCCCCTGTCTGGCTCCAGCTCAGCACCCATCTCCCACCCCAGAGGGGTTTAGAGAAGGCAGCCTGTCCTTTCTTCTGATTGGTGGGCACCTCAATCTGCCCTTTGCATTGATTGGGGGATGTTCTTCACTGTCCTTTACTGGAATTGGTGGTTGCCTGTCTGGCCTTTGTTCTGATTGATCAGTTTTCTGTGACTTTTTAGGCCAAGGGCAAAATAACGATGATGTAGGGGAGTAAGATAGGAAACCTGGAGGCAGTTGGGATAGCAGCAAGGAGGGGCTTGACCAGAGTAGGCTAAACGCAGACATGGCCAATGAAGTCCAAGGGTCTCAGCCTGGCACCCACCCGTCCATCCACCTCCAAGCCCAGCCCCGGAGTAGGGGATGTTGGGTACAGGAACTGCCACTAGGAAGGACCGCTGAGGACCTGATGGTCAAAGGGGCCTTCACAGTTTGCTCAAATGCCACCTGTTCTATGAATCTTTCCCAGTTCTCAAAGAAATCTAACCTCCTCTGCATCAACTCAGAGGAAGAAATAGCTCTAAGTCCAAAGTCATGAGTTCAGAGGACACAGTGGCTGCCTCAGGGAAAGGAGGAGAGAGTTAGTAAGGAGCAACTGCAAATAGGAAGTGGAGAAATTCCTGGATTGGAAGCACAGGTGGGGAGCCAGGCTCAAATTTGGGTTAGACCCTCAGTAACCATAAAAGAAAGAGGGAAGAGAAAATAGTTTACACCTTGACACAAATGTAAAATCACCATGTGTGCACCTCTGCTCATTTCTAAGTGTGCACCCAGAGAAATGCAACCATATACCTAGGACACACCCAAGCAAGCTTTTAGGCAGGTGCACACACAGAGCTCAGAGCGGGATGAAGGAGGTCACACTTCCTGCCCTTGGAGAATTTTGAACAAACATCAGTGCAAATATCATGATAACAACCAAGTAATTTCCCAGACCCCAGGAGAGAATCTGTGGTGTATAGAAAAGAACAGAGACTTCCAGTGCTGTCCCACATTGATGACAGAAACTCTGTGTGGCCTTAAACATGCCCCTTTCCTCTTCTGAGCCTTGGTTTTCTCATTAGTAAAAGTGGGTCTTTCTAGTTTTGCTGCCTATAGTTCTATGGCTTTTATTCAGTTCATTGATGATGGATGGGTGGATGGATAGATGGATAGAGGCTGGGGGAGTGGTAGAGCCTGATGGGCTGATGAGTGGTTGAATGGACAGTGGAGGAGGAAGTGGGAAAATGAGTGAGTAGATGGGTGGGTAGATGGTGGGTTGATGGGTAGTTAGTAAAGGAATGGACATGGATGGAGCCCTCCTGTTCTCCCTGCTGCTCTGTGGTCTAAGGCGGGACCATCAGCACCGTAGACAGCACCATTCCCACACCCTGGTCTTTCCTCCCAGGTACCAAGAAAGAGGAATCTCTTCTGAGTCAGGTTCCTCTGAAGCCAAGGCTGGGGCTATGAATGGGGCCAGGTCAGCATTTCTGCACTTTTTGGAAAAACCAGAGAGTCTGAACTGAATTACTGTTAACTCTCTAAGGCCTAAATTTATGAAAACAGAAAATTTGACTCCTCCTTGGAGCCATCAGCACAGGGATTGATGGCCTTCTTGAGGGTCAAGGTCATTATCACAAATGGCCCTCCCATCTCATTTCCATGAGACTCCAAGTCTTCTTCTCACCTCCACACTCCGTACTATTGCTCTGTCTGCTGCCTGCCACCTAGACCCCATACCTCCCGCCCTGGAAAAAAACTCATAGTCCCTTTTGCTGGCTTGCAAAAAGAGATAATATCAAACTCAAGAGTCAATGCCAGCCAATATGGGACAAGCCAATAATCCCAGAACTCTGGGAGGCTCAGGCAGGAGGAGCACAAGTTCAAACTCAGTCTGGGCAATTTAGCAGTTTAATGAGACCCTGTCTCAAAACAAAACAAAAAAAAATTTTTAAGGGCTGGGATATAGCTTAATGTGAAGGCCTTAGGCTCAATCCTCAATATCAAAAAAAAAAAAAAAAAGTCAAGTACCTTCCCCCCTTTACCACTGGAACTGTCTATTCTATTCCACTCCAACTCTGCTTTTGCTGGGTACCCTGCATGACAGGGAAGGGGTCTCCCAGTCTGGAGTGTGGAGTCCCTTCTGTAGAGGGAGGGAAGTTCCTTTAGGAACCTTCTGCCTGGGCTAGGCGCTCCTAGTCTCTCCGAGTAGATCACTCTGCCTCTCTCCATGGTTTAGTCCATATCCATCTCGGCCACACACTGTCCTCCTATCATGCCTTTGAGTCACAACAGTTTTGCCACCTCCACATCCTAACTCTTCCTCCCAATGGCTTGTCCTCCCACTCTCCATCTCTCTCTTGTGTATCCCCCGCCCACATCCACTCTTGTCTGTCCTGCCCACTTCTCCCTGAAACCTCTGAGAACTTGGGGGAGAAAACACTTGCCCCAAAATGGAGGAGCTCAGGTAGGTGGCCATGACGGAGACAACCAGGGTGTCAGCCTCAGATGCCACTCCTGTCTCCTCTTCTGGGAGTGACACACATTCTCTAATCTTCCTGAAGAATGACACCCTCGCTCAGAAAGCAAAGGAGAACATGTCCATCTCTCTGGCCGGCATGTGACTTCCAACTCGAGGGACTGGTAGAATTCCCCCTCTCAGACTAGCAAAGCCCCGTTGGGCCGGGCCTTGGACCCCAGCCAGAGCCCAGCACCCCAGCCTTCCTTTGCAGCTCCTCACAGCCCTCCAGCTTGCCCAGCACCCAGGCAGAAGACAAGCAGCAGGACTAGGCAGCTCCTCCTCCTCCTCCTCTTTCCTTTCCTCCTTCTCCACCCGCCTACGCCCGCCACCTGCCTGAGGAGCCGCCTCTGGCAGACACTGGTGCCTGAAATACATGGCTGCTGTGTGCACTGACATCTTGCACCCCCAGGCCTCCCCTCCGTACAGATGAGCCAGACCAGGGAGAAGAGGCTTGGTGATTTCCTAGGGGACCTAGTCTGGAGGGGAGGGAGGTCGGACAGAGACACGGGTCAGAGTCGGACTAATTCAGATGTCAATGCCCTGTTCCAGTCAGGCTTTGGGGAAGAGGAGGCACCTTTCTCAAGCACTCACTGTGGCTACAGGTGTCCCTGGTGATCTTCCAACTTTACCATGCATCAGAGTCTCCTGCAGGGCTTATTAAACTAGAGTGCCGGGCCCCACCCCAGTATTTCTGCCCTGTCCAGAGGGTACAGATGCTGTGGGAAACACACCTTGAGACCTGCTCACTTTCTCTGACCCTCCCTTCTTTGCCTGGGAGGTGCTGTTTGATCAAGCTACTTTACAGGCAAAGGCGCTAAGGACAGACAGGGAGGCGTCACTCAAGCAGGGCACCTGCTACATGCAAGTCTATGCCACTTCACCCGCATGAAGGGACACCATACATGGGGAAGATCCCAAAGGAGGGGAGAAGTGTGGGGAAAGGGAAGGAAAGAATGAGATGGAGAAACGGAAGACAAAGACCACAGGTTCTCCTGTCACTCAGGAGCCCTAAAGGAAGCCTACAGAGGCCTCACCCCCCTTCTTTCTCCTCTTCCACCCCATCCCACCCTACCCCCACCCATCTTCGCAGACTCCGGCTTCAGTTGTTACTCCAACAGGGCCGCGTCTCCAGCCTCCGAGCCACGCTGGAGACACGTGCACTGTAGAATACACCTGCGCCTGTCCCAGGCCGCCAGTGAGTGCCCCTGCCTCCCTCGTGAGCTTGGCCTTGGAACCTCCTTTCCCACATCCGCTGCCAGCTCCCCTGGGACCTCCCACCCTGTCTGAGTCAGTTCCAACCCCTACTCTAGCTCCCAACAACTGTCCCAGACCCAGATGGGTCCATCCATTGGTAGGATGAAGGCAAGGGTGAGAAGGGGGAAGAAACCGGGGACAGAGGCAGGGTTTGGAGGCGAGGTGGGTTATTTCAAGGTGCAATCAGTTCTCAAAGGCCCGACTGAGCTCCCAAGTTCCTGGGGTTCGGACTTAGAGGAAGAGAGGGTACAGGAAAGGGCAGCATGGGGAGAAGAAAGGAGGCAGGAAGCGAGGGTAGGGAAGGGGAGCTGAACCTGTAAGGAAGACAGCAGACATCAGACCAAACTACCGCCCCCCTCAGGGCTTCCTCCACTCCCCCTCACCTTCAACTTCCTCACCTGCATCGCAGAACCAACAGAGGCTCCCTCCCTGTCTCCTGAACATGTCACCGGCAGCCTCTTCCCCATTGCCACCCTAGTCATCTCGATCTACGGCCACCTCTACCTCTCCTGTCTTCTGGAGGGCAGAGTTGGGCACCGTGGGGCAGCAACAATGAGGTGGGTGTAACAAGCACACCAGGAGTCAGAGTCAGTCTCAGAGAAGCCAGGGCAGCTGGGTGGGTGAGTGCCCTGTCCCCAGGGTACGCACGCAAGGAGCAGGGCCTTGCTGGGAATCTGTGCCCTGAGAGAGGGCTTGGTGAGCTGCAGTCCCCCAGACCTGGTTCCAGGGCCCTGAATGTCTGTGAAGCTTTCTACCTCAACCCTCCCATGGCCTCCGGGGTGGGTGTGGAGCAGGAAAAAGCAAGTTCAAGCCTGTACCAGGCAGGCATGGAGGCCCTTGCAGGAGAGGAGGGGTACTGAATGAGCAGCTGAGCCAGCGTCAGAAAAAAGACATGCGTGCCTCAGGAAGTGGTGGCCACAAGAACAACTGAATACATGACTGGTGGAATGATGACTTCCCTTCTCTTCACCATCCTCTCTACCTGGGCCCCTCACAGCCTAGTACTCTCAGGTCACAACACTGTGTGTGTCAGTATATTGCCACACTTTCCTACTTGGCTCCCCATCACGCTGGAGGCTCCTAGAGGCAGAGGTTTCCGCCTGCTCCTCTCTAGGTCCCCAGCGTCACCCAAACCATCACAGGAATCCGGACATGTTTGCTGACCTGTGAACTCCTAAAGGCCCAAGGCTGCCAAGCCATGAGGTGTAGATGCCATCTGTGAGCATAGGGGCAGACCCTGTGATCCCCATGAGGGTGCCTTGCGCTGAGGGTTTCTAGTGAGTGACCTTTCCAAAGGGTCTCTCCGGACCAGTAGGACCTTTTCACTTTAGGTTCATCTCCCAACACAGAAGGGGTGGGGCCATCAGGTCAGCTCCAAGAGGGGCTCTTCCCAAGGAGTGAGTGGGTGACCTTTCCTTCTCCAGAAGAACTTTCCCCCAGGTGATGCCTCTTCCCAGGCCTCCTGAAATTCTCACAGAACCAGAGTCTCCAGGCTCCAGGAGTGGTGGGGTTCAGTTTTCATGTGAAGAGGTAGACCTCGGCCAAAGGAGGCAGGGAAGGACCACACAGATCCTGCTGGAGGCAGGAGAGTTTGGGGGACCCCTTTGATACCCTCCCTTGGCCAGAGGATGGGCTGATCCCCTCTCTCAGGTGTGGAGGTAGGGTAAAGTGTCTTCTAGGCCAGGGTCTAGGTCTCTTTTCTCTCCTTGTGCTAGACACGGTACTCATGCAGCAGGGTGCTGAAACGGCACCAGCCTGGCACAGGGTTCGTGTGGGCCTACCACGGGCCAGGAGGAAGGGATGACCTGGGTGTGAAAGAAATGCTGGCCTCTTCTGGGACTAAGTGGGGAACAGGTACAGAGTGCCAGCTTGCCGGGGGCTCGCCCTAACTAGGTGCTCAGCTCTCCCAAGCCCCCTGGGCTCTCCATGCTGCCTCTCTGCCTGCTTCTCTCTGGTGTGTCTCCCACAGCCTCACACTGCTTCATCCCGTGACTGTATTTGGCTCTATCCTCAGCACTTGGCCAAGCTCCACTGTTCCCCAAATCCTGAGGGGGGAGGAAATGGGCGTAGGAGAAAGAGAGACAGGGACAGAAACCAATTCAGAAACAGAGGGACTGATGCGAGTGCCAGGAGGGGTCCCTGGAGACAAAGCTGGAGAGCCAGGGCCAGCCAGGAAAGCCCCCGTGGGGAAGCCTTTGAAGGCAAAGCTGGAGCTGGGGGCATAGGGCCTACCCTCTCCTCCTCTGACGCCTGCCTCTCCCGCCCCTGCAGGAATGTATGAGCGCTTTTATTGTTCCTAAAAATAGCCCTTCTTTTTTAGGGGTTGGGGTGAGGAGTCTTCTGGGCAGGGTCATCACATGCATGCCCCTGTCTCTGGGCTCCCATCCACTGTGTTCCCCACAATAAGAGCCTCTCTTGGCTCCCCTGCCCCATCCCAGCAGCTCTTTGTTCAAGCGTATATGCCACCGTACCCCTCTCCTTCCCATTAGACTGCCAGGCACCTCACAGTGCCATAGGGTGAGGAGCTCCTGGCTGCTCGGAGCTGTTTATAAAGCCCACCTGGACACCTCTGGAAGAGTGAAGGAATGAGGGGTGCTGCCATTTACTCCCTCCTTCCACCTGGGCTCTGCACGCTCTGGCCTCTGCCCAACTGTCTGTCTTATTCCCTCCACCCCTTCATCTCTCCACACTAAAGCTTTTGCTCCCCCCTGTCCTGAACCATGATGTCCTCTCTTCTCTCCCACCCTTCCAGGTCTGTCTCTGACCTGGTGCTCCAGAAGTCCCCAGCCCTGCTCCCCAACTTCTGCTCCACTGCTTTCCTCGGCAGAGCAAGTCAGGCACCCAGAGCTGGTGTAGACGCCGAGACCAGGGCCCTCTGTCTGTGCAGGAGAGGGTTGGAGTGGGGTACATCGCAGGCTCTGGGCCTCCACACCCTGCCCTGAACTTGCAACCTCTTGGCCCCTCTATGACCTCTCCCCAGCTTTGGTTTTCCTTTCTGGCCATAGGCCCTGAGCATCTCTACACATATTTCAGTCTCAAGGGGAAAGAAAGCCCAGCCAGTCTCACCTCCTCCTTCCTCCATTTTTCAGATGAGAGAATCAAGCCCCTGAGAGGGGAAATGATGAAACTGAGAGCCCATGAAAAACTGGCCATGAGCTCCAGCACTGTATATCACTCCCCAGGGTCCTAGCCAGTAGGGCTCCAGGGGCCAAAGCAGGCCCCTCACAAACCCCGCCCCACCCTCCCAGCAGGCAGGCTGGCATCCAAAGCTATTTGCCTTTGGAGGACCCAGGAGCCAGAGAACAAACATCCGGATTCCCTGAAACCTCTTCTACTTTCCCTCCTCATATCCCAAGGGCAGCCTGGGAGCCAGTGAAATACACGTGTACACACATGTGCACATGTGCACACAAGCACACACAGGCAGGGCCAGTAAATGTGGGAGCTCTGGTGGGATTTTTGAGCCTATGAATCTGTGCAGAATCCTTAGAGGCCCAGAGCCCTGAAAGATTCTGCCCTCTATCAGACCCTCAGATGCTATCTGTAATTCAAAATAAATTTCATCCTGGAAGTGAAAATTCAAATGGCTTTTGTGTGGGTTTTCTGATGGCAAAATTCTGAATATATATAACAAAACTGACCTTATTTCTTACTTTGTGGGGAGCCCCTGCTTTTCTGGTGACCTAAATACATGTTGTCAATAATGGCATGTCCCTACAGACCATCATGTGACCACAGCAGAATCTGTCCCTTGGGTTACTAGGAAAACATCTGTGTGGAAGTACATGAATTGTGCTTCTGGGAGACTCTGTGAGTGTAAACATGTGAGTATCCTGCGCCTTTGTGTGTACGTGGTCATTTGCACGTGGGTGACCTTTACTACTTATACCCATGAACA
The DNA here is from genome assembly GCA_004027455.1 of Hydrochoerus hydrochaeris. NCBI lineage: Eukaryota > Metazoa > Chordata > Mammalia > Rodentia > Hydrochaeridae > Hydrochoerus > Hydrochoerus hydrochaeris. The sequence continues at coordinate 12,482 of PVLA01001327.1, forward strand.
TGTGACTGGGGTGGTTGATGTGAGCCTGGGGAGTGCAGTAAGGGATTAGGAGTATGCCAGTAGCTGTTCTTGTCTATGAATGAGTGAATGAGTATATGGCTGAGGATGTTGATATCTGGGTGTTCCAATTCTCTCCCAACACCTCCTCCATCACCTTCCCAGATCTGGACACCACACCTCACCCCAGCACACACTACACACACTAGACAAGTCTTTTAACCTTCCTCCGCTCAGTTTCTTCATCTGTAAAATGAGAGCTTTCCCCAGAGTCAGGCAGACTGGCACATTCCTATAATCCCAGCACTCCAGAGGATGAGGCAGGAAGAATGTGAGATTGAGGCCAAGCTCGGCTACACAGCAAGTTCAAGGCTGGTCTGGACTACATAGTGAGACTCTGTCTCAAAAAACAGAAAACAACAAAAGCTGCCCAGGTTAAACTGGAGCCATCCAAGTCTTGCCTATACTGGGTCTCAGCAGGAGGCTGAGGCCACTTTGTGCAAATTGGAAAGAGGTGACCCCAAACCTCTAGGCAGATGCAGCACTGAGGGCCAAGTCTTGATGAAAGACAGTGGGCTCCATGGCATACTATCCACCCTTTACAATGTTTGAGAACTAGAAGTCTTGCAGGTGACCAAGAAATGGCAGCTCCCTTTCTTCTTGCCCTCCCTTCCAAGTGTACAGTACGGGACTAGAGGTCTCTGACTCTGGAACTAGGATGAACACATTCCAAATGAGGATCTGAGGACACCCACCTCCCTCTTAACTTCCCCTAGAGTCCTGTCCCCTTAACTCACCCTTCAGCCCTCCCCCAAAGACCAGGAGAAGGCCCTGAAGATACCATGAGAGGAACTGATCAGATCCAGGATGCAGAGACCAGTGAGGCTGCCTGGGGGTTCTAATAGCCCCAACCCAACTCTTATTGTCCAAAAGGGAGACAGAGGCCTAGAGAGGAACAGGGATCTCCTTCCAGGGACACAAGCAAACTGCAAAGACAAGGCCTCTGCATCTGGGTTCATGGAGCCAAGCACTGGGCTCTGGGCGTCAAGCATGTGGAGACCTGTGCCCTCAGCTATTGGTATGGACCCCCTGTGCCTCCTCACCCTCCCCACAGGACCAGATCTCCTGCCGGTGTGATTAACCAAATTATGGGGCTTTTTATTGAGCAAATTGCATCAGCCTAATTGAATGAGGCTGCAGGAGCCTGGGCTGGTGGCTGACAGTGGGAGAGGACAGCAGGAGCTGGGCAGAGAAAGATGTAGGAGAGAGTGGGGGTGTCACTGACAACACCAAGCAAGGGACAGAGAGGGTGGGTAGGGTTAGAGAGGAGGGCTCCATCATGTAGCACAACCTCGGTCCTCACACCAGGTGCTCCAGTCATCTGATGCTCCCGGAGTGCAGGGGCTTGAGGAGGCTGCTCTCCAGGGGACCATGGAGACTTACTAGCACCAGGGACTGTGTTCATTGCAAGCACTATTTAGTGTGAACCTGCGGGCAGCCCCATTCAATACTTGAAACTGCGGTTCAAGAGACATGTTGTGCTGAAGTCAGAGCCCAGGCAGGGCTGTCCAACACCACTCAGCTCTCTCTTAGCACCAGCAGTGTGCCCTGGAGTGCTCTTCCCCTGCCCCAAGAAAGCCTTCCAGGGAAGCTCACAGCTGGGCCAGAGCACCATTTTCCTATAGGATATATCTCCCTATCCACTCTACAATGTCTATCCTCCCTGTGATGGTCACCAGCTGAGGCAGGGACTGATTGAGGCACCCTCATCATCCACAGCATGCCCTCAACCCCCTCGCTCACATACATTGTCTTGCTCTGTCACTCCAAGATAACACACACACAAGAGTGCTGTCACCTTCACATAGCAGGTCTCACATACTCACTGACACACAGTCACTTCACAGTGTCCCACGCAGAACATCCCAAGGCCACACACAGTGATTCATCATCATCACCCTCACTCAGGGCGGCCCACATCCTCACTATCACACATCATGCTCCCAAGGCCATTGTGTCACCATCTCACAGTGTCAGAAACAGATCCCATGCTGGCTGCGTGACACTATCACATTTCAGCATCATACACGACCTCGTAGCATAAAGTTGTAAGAATAGTAAGAATAATAATAGTAATCCACCTTCAATGAAATGACATCGTGCCTGGGATTTGCTTTAAAGTACTTCAGCCAAACAACCTACAGAATGAGAGAAAGTTTTGACCTTTATATCTAATAAGGGATACATATTCAGAATATACAAAGAACTCCTATGGAGGTGGGCACACAGCTTAGTGCTAGAGCACTTCCTTAGCTTGCGCAAAGCCCTGAGTTTACTCTCTAGTACCACCACCACCACCACCACCAATAGCAACAACAAAGTCCTGTAATTCAGCAACAAAAGTGAACAGTTCAATTAAAATAGAAACAAATGACTTGAATATACATTTCTCCAAAGAAGATATATAAATGGCCAAAAAGCACATGAAAAGATGCTCAATATCATGAATCTTTAGGGAAATGCAAATCAAAACTACAGTGAGATACCATCTCATACCTACTAGGATGGCTACCATCAGAGAAACCCAGAGAATAACAGGTAATGAACAAAATGTAGAGAACCTGAAACTATCGTGTACTGTTGAGGGGAAGGTAAAATCACGCAAATACTGTCAAAAACAGTTGCTTCTCCAAATAAAGTAAACAGAATTCCCATATGATCAAATAATTCTACATATATATATATATATATATATATATATACTCAAAAGAATTGAAAGCAGTCTTAAAGAGATCTTTGTACACTTGTGTTCATAGTATTATTGACAACAGCTATATTACAGAAATAAATGAATGCTCTTTGATGAACGAATGGAGAAGCAAGATGTGGTAGGTATGAAAATATAGTGAATGTTTCAGTTTTTAAAATTTTATTACAAGCTGGGTGTGGTGGCACACTCCTGTAATCCCAGCACTCTGGAGGCTGATGCAGGAGGATCCTTGCAAATTTGAGACCAGCCTGGGCTGCAAAGTAAGCCCAAGGCCAGCCTGAACTGCATAGTGAGACCTTGTCTCAAAAAAAAAAAAAAAAAAAGACAAAATAAAAATTTTATTACGGTAAAAGACATACAGTATTGCCATTGATCTCCCTCAAAAGACTCCCTCTCACTTCAAACACTTATTTCATCATTCTTTTCTGAAACAATTCTGGAAGTCCTCTTTCATGTATTTAGTTGTGCTGTTATGGTACATCAGGGTGCTGAATCAATTCAAAACACTTATTTCTCATGGTCGTTTTGACTTTAGGGAAGAGCCTGATGTCACATGGTGCCTGATCCAGTGAACAAGGTGGAATAGGACACACCTTAATGTTTCCACAAGCCTGCCTTTCCATTGGACAGCTCTTGGCAATAGCTTTCATTGTATTTCTGATCACACCCCGTAAAGATATGCAGAAAACAGGACTCTTAGACCTGCTTATGAAAGTGGCAAGAACAATAGAATGTGTATGTTTGAAGCAAAGGAGACTATTTTGAGTGAGATTAATTGCAACATGTCTTTGACTGTAATAATTTCTTAATTTAAACATTACTGTGTATTTCAATCATACTGTGCATAATAGAATATTATTTGGTCATTAAAAAAAGAAAATCACATACATGCCATAACACAGATGAACCTTAAGGACATTATGCTAAGTGAATACACAAGCTAGTCACCAAAAGACACATTCTGTGTGGTTCTAATTATATGAGGGGCCTAGAGTCATCACACAGGGCTGGGGGAGGGATTATTGCCAGGGGCTGAGGTGGGTGCTGTTGTTTAATAGGCAGAGATTCAGTACAGAAGATGAAAGGGTTCTGGAGATGGTTTAAAAGCAACTGAAATGCAGTTTAATACAATGAACCACACACTCCGGCACGGATGTTAAGGTAGTAAATTTTATGTTACGTATATTTTACCTCAATTAAAAATTTTTTAAAAACTTACCAGGAAATGAAAAAAAAGTGAGGAGGAAATAAAAGAAGCAAACATAGCCAAATCTTGACAACTGTTGAATTTGGTTGATGGTATATGGGAGTTTATTGTGTTCTTCTCTGTAGTATTGTGTGCGTTTGAACTTTTCCACAACAAAATATTTTAATCTATCCTGACCACACCTCTTTTCAGCAACCCTACCCCTTCTCTGCATTGCTCAAAGCCCAGGGTCCTTAAAGGGCCGTCTGTGCTCATTTCTTCAGTTCCCACACACTGTCCAGCCCGGCCAGTTGGGCTTCTGGCCCCACCTGTCACCGAGAAGGTTCTTATCAGCCTGGCACACCCATGTGGCCTGTGTGGCACAGTCTCCGCACCCTGCCCTGCCCTCCCCCTTGAGCCTCTCTCCCTGCCTGGCCTCCTCTTCCTCCTCCCTGGTGGCTACTCGGTCTTTGTGTTCCTCCTTCGGTCTGCAGCATGTGCAGGGGGAGGGGCTCTGTCCTTGCCTCCACCTCTTCTGTAGTTACACTTTCTCCCTGCATTGTCCCAGCCAGGGCCACAGCTTAACAACCTACACCTGTTAACTCCCACCGACATGTCCGGACAGCTTCACCAGCATGTTTGGCTTAACACCTCCAATATAGGCCTGTCAGCCTCTGTCTCTCCCACCCCTTAACTGTGACCATCTCCCTACCCCTGGTCTTGCCCAGCTCAGAAACATTTCAGTGTTCCATCGCCTGGTCTGCCAAACCGAAAACCTGACCTGGCAGTCACCCTGAGTTTTCGCTCTCTGCTCACCTCCTCAGTCATTAACAAGTTCTGTTGCTTCTACCTTCCCAACACCTCCAAAGCTTGGCCACTTCTCAGGAGCCTCCAACTGGTCTGCCCCCCTCCCCTCTGCATCCTCCCTCTCCCCTTATCACTCAGCAGCCAGAGCAATCTTCCAAACCATCCCTCGGCAGAGTTACTTCCCTACCTGAACCTATTGGTATCTTCTCATGAAGTGCCACACGCAGCACTGTGTGCTCACTCCTCACACTGTCACATTACACAGGGTCACACATGCACAGTCAGGCTCAGGGTCATGTGCATCACACACTTTTGTACACTTGATGTCACTCCACGTCAAACTCTCATTTGCACATGGAGTCCACCTTCAAGCGTGTTCCTGGTCTCACAACTCAGTATCAAACACGTGAGCCACAAACTCAGGACCACACTCTTTATCGAGCATTGCCATTTGTCATGTTTATGTATCTGATGCTCATGACATCACATCTTCCATGAACCCATCATTACCCTCAATGTCACACACTTGGTGGAATGCACAGTCTTACACACTTCGATCACACCCTGGTCACTTATTCAGTGACTCACCTCCTCTTTGCACAGTACCCCATATATTTGGTATCACGTGTCACAAGCCCAGTGTCACACATCCAATAAAACACCCACGGTCTCACAATCAGTGTCTCACATCATCCTTGACATTACGCTCCCAGAAACCCTGCTCCCCTCCCCGCTGGACACAGTCACAGAGCTGCTGCCCTATGTCACGGCTATTTCCTGTTGTTGTGCTCAGAGTCCTCAGCTCCTGCTTGTTCCTTCAAGGATTTCCTGTTGTCAGGGCTCAGTCAGGCCTGGCCCAGTCTGGGATACAGAGCTCAAACCCCCAGGGCTGGCCTGCACAAACTCTGGGTTCCTCTGTCTCCCCACTGATGCTGGATGGGTTCATGGGCCTTTTCCATCATCCCCCATTCAAGTCACCTGCATCCTCAAATGCCCAGGTTTGTGCTGGCCTCATTGGGATGGGCAGGGAAGGGGAACTCTGGGCCTTGCGTGGGGTTCCCAGGCCTGTGCTCCCCAGGGAGGAAGCCTGCAAGATGCTGCCTACAATGTCTGAACAACATTGGATAAGACCAACAGGACCTTGGGCGGAAGCTTCTGGAAGCCTGAGGAAGGGCAAGTGGAAGAACATTAGAGTTAGGCAAAATGTCCCAGAGAAAGCCGCCCCAGAGGAAGGGCTGAGAGCTAGGAAACACAGAGGAAGAGGAACAAAAGGAGGGGTACCACAGAGAAGCAAAGTCTTGGAGGTTGGGGGAAGGAGACAGGGTTGACAGGGCTGACGACAGGAACATGAGAGGACAGGTCAGTTTGAGGGATTTGGAGAAAAGAGATTTCTGTCTCTCAGCCAGCAGCATTCAGATTCCTGCCCCAAGCAGGGGCCTCAGGGCACAGCCTCTTTTCTTGCCCTGCCTGTGGCCCCACAGATGGCCCCCAGTCAGCCCGCAGGAAGGACACAAGGAGGCCGAGCACACGCTCCCCACACGGCCTGAGATAAATATTTCCCGGGAAACGGAACTTGTTCTCTCTGTGTTTACAGCTGAGGGTCAGGCAGGACAGGAGGGGCAGCGGTAGGGAGGGGTTGGCTGGAGCAGCCTCATCCTGGGGCCCTCAGCATCTGGCTGGGATCTGCCTCCGGCCTGCTGTGCTCCTCTGAAGCAGTCCCTGCCTCTCTCTGAGATCCTTTCCAGGTTCTCAAAGGCCTGGTCTCCCTGGGCCTCAGCCTCCCCACAGCCCGGGCTCTTCTCAGGTTGTGTTTCTCTGTGTTCAAGTCCCAGGGCTTGATGCCTTCCCTGCAGACCAGGCTTCTCTGATGGCTGCACCTGCAATGCCATCTCTGTCCTGCCCTAGTCAGTCAGGGGTGTGGACAGATGGATGGGAAGACAGACAGATGGGCTGGAGTGGTAGGTAAAACCACCTTTCAGGCCCCCGGTCACTGTATACCTCAGGCTTGTACAGCCCAACAGGTGGGCACAGACATATGGCAGGGCCTCAGTGCCCCCATAAATGCCAGATACGATGGCCAGTTTGTTGGCAGCAGCTCCTGTGGGGCTATGGGGCATCACAGAGGCCGCTTGCTGATGTGCAGGATCCAGGAGGAGCAAGCGGGGCTAGCAGTGAGGAACATTCACTCTAGAACTGCAAACTCAGGGCTGCAGAGTGCCCCTTGCAGTGGCCCTTCTGGCCTTAACCCAGTGCTCCCTGCTCAGGAACGTGTGCCCCCAGACATACAGTGACTCCTCCTATAAGCCTGACACAGGCTGACGAGCCATCAACCACCTGCCACAGCTCCCTTGATTGGCCCTGATGAGTGCTATCCCACATCTGGGCCTCTCACTCACCATCAGTGCCCTCTGCCTCAGGCCCAAAGCAGAGCCTCAGCCTTCCTCAGGCCACAGCTTGACTGCAATAGAGGTTTTTGGAGTTAGGGGCTCAGCACTGAGCAGCCTCCTGCAGTCCCCTCTGGGGCTGAGTCTTTGTTCCAGGCTCCTCTATCTGCTTGATCCCAGGTCTGTGCTGGTCCTGTCAGGCCCACAAATCTCTCTTGACTGCCCAGCAGGTCTCTGCTCTCACTGGTCCATGGCCTTGACCCTCTCTGTCTGTCACAGTTCCAATGTCACCTCCTCCAGAATTTCCAAGACTGGTTTAATCCAACACTGGACCCTACTCACAGCCATTCTCATTTATTCAAGAAGTCTTTACTGAGCACCTACTGTACACTAGGCCTATGCTGGGCCCTGCAGGTGCCCTTGAGAGGTGCAGGCAACTCTGTTTATAATCACATGGAAAAGAATGGGCAACTCACATAATCACAGAAGGAACAAGTTACCAGCTGTAAGCTCAGGGAAACTTGGGAGCTGTGAGTGCACAGGAAAGGGAACAAACTGACTCTCTCCGAGCTGGAGAGAACCATCTGAGAGGACTTCACAGAGGAGGTGACATTCAATCTGGGCCTTGAAAAAAGAGTAGGTAAAGAAAAAAGAGGAACTTGCTCCAGACAAAGGCCAAATGAACTGGTGGCATGGAGGAGTGAACAAATCTATGAGGCTGAAGCACTGGTGTAGTGAGGGAAGAGGGGCCGGTAAGCAAGGGTAGCAATGCCAGGCCAAGGGGTGTGGTCTCACTTATCTTCAGGGTAGCAATAGAGCAGTCAGTACTGGGATGAACCTTTGAGAGCTTGCTGTGGATACCTGTGCCCTTGTCCCATCCTGCTTCTCCCAGCTGGGGCTCCCAAGACCCCATCTGGACCCTGAGAACTGGCACAGAGAGGGAGGACATTGACCAGTGTGCTCAGCTCACTAACATGATCAGTCTTAGCCCCAACTTCTGGAAAGCAATGATGCAGAAGCCTGGGATCAGGGGGAGGACCCCAGGCTTCACTTGAAGAGGTCCTGCCACCACCACTCAGCTGACCAGAGGCCAGGGGGCCACCCCAAGAGAGTGTGCTGAACCCATGCCATTGGGTGGGGATGGTTTGGGCAATGCTGATGCCCTGGCTACCATCCAGCAATGCCAGGGAAACATGCCATGCCCATGGAACTTCCGCTAGCCTCAGCCAAGCCCCCCAGCATGCCCTGCCACATGGGGATACACCCAAGTGCTGGCTCCAAGGATTGAATCCTGGAGGGGGACCAGGAGGGGGGCAGCTCTCCAGGGACCTGCTGTGGGCCAGGTACTCACACTCATCTTTGTAACTTCTCCCAGCATCTCTGTATGTTAATACTGAATCGTGATTCTGCCCTGTGATGATGGAGGAGCTGAACCTGCTTGCAGATGATGAGACTGATATTTAGTCTACTAAGCAATTGGACCAAGGTCACAGTTCTGGGAAATGGAGAAACTGGGACTTCAACCCATGCTTACCTGACCCCTGGTTCATCCATTCTGTGAGGCAGTTTGTCTCCTCAGTCTCCAAGCAACCAGAGTCCTCAGCAGGCTCCCCAATCTCTCTCCTGCTTTCTCTCCAGCACCCTATAGTCTGACCAATACCTATGGGTCCTAGTTATCTCCAATCTTGTCCTCTCCATTCTGAAGAGTCCCCAAGGGCATCCCTTCTCTTCCCCAGCAAGGCTGAGCATGGAAGGGAATTCAGGGTGAGGGTGATGACAGATCCAGAAACAGAGAAGATGCTGTCAGAAGCTCAGGCAGACAAGGAGCCTTAGGATAGGTGTGGGGTTTGGGTTAGGACAGAACTCAGAGCTGAGGTTCTCATAGCCTGAGATGCTTAATCCCAGGGAGAAAGCAGCAGAACCCAGGCAAAAGACAAGCTAAGACAGAATACAGGCATAGGCACAAAAGGCTGATCCATCATGGAGGGGATAAGGCTGGTGGAGTGGCAAAGGGACAGAACTTGAACTTGGAGAGAACATGGAGGAGAGCATGGCTAAGGATAAGGGTCTCCACACAGAGGCATAAACAAGAATCCTAGAGCCGGCTTCTTTCTCTCTGGGCTCAGTTCCTGCTACCCAGGAGGGCCTTGGCTTCTCCAAATCCCCTCCCTTCAAGGCTTCCTGGGTGGGTGACAAATCTCCAAATCTCCCTTCCCTCATGGCTTCCTAGGTGGGTGACAAATCTAGTCTTTTCTGGCAAGTGGCTGAGGCTGCTGAGACACTGCTGGCTCCCAGGAACACCATCTGTCCTGGCTCTGGAGGGAGCTCCTGCCCCATGGGAAATGCCATTGGCAATAAATAAATTAATAATGACTCTCCAGGCCCTCCCTTCCCGGTGCCTTAGCCAGCCCCCAGCAACAGGGCCAGGTCCCACTGGGAAGAACATTCTCAGCCCTGCTTCCTTCCCACCTTACACAAAGGCAGGGAACCAGGGAGGCACCTGGACTCCACTCTGCTGATTCATTCACAGCACCCACTCTAGGCCACAGATTCCCCAAATGTAAAGTGAAAACCAGAGGAGGGATTGTGGCTAAAATGCCTCACACAGCCAGCTTCCTCCTCTCCGCCGGCCTGGGCCCATGAGCTGACTCACAGGCCAATTCACGTATATTCACACACCATACACACACACACATGCACGCATGCACACACACATACAAGCCATTTTTCTTTCTCACTGAACACAGAAGATTTCTTCAAGGCATCCCAAAGGCATAGCCAAGGGCTGGGACTTTCACCTCTCCTATGAACAGAAATGCTCCAACTGGGCCAACAGCAGGCACCCATGCAGAGCAGTGGTAACTCAGGTATGAAAAAGGCAATTCCCCAGGGTTGAGGGGAATAGAGGTCAGAGAAGATAGGCCAGCTAGACAGACATGCAGTCACATGGCAGAGAAAACAGGGTGCTAGTGGCACACACAGTGGGCAGCAGACAGCAGGATACCCCAGCATCCCACTGCCAGGCAGGAGAGCTCAGAGGAGGGAGTGTGAGCCAGCTGGGTCTGGAGCTGATGGAGGGCAGGAGGACATCCCAGAAGAGGGAGGCTAGAGCAGAGCCCAGAGGAATTTAGGAAGCCGAGAAGGGTGTAGGCCAGTAGGAGGAGTTTTGGAGAGGGAGGTGTGGATGAACTTGGACTATGTCCAAGCAGGGGCATCCGAAGGGGCCAGTGGATGGGAACATGGAGAAATGTTGAGCAAGAGAATGGCAAGTTCCAGTCTGTGTATTAGAAAGAGGCTTCTGGCAGCTTCACAGAGGATGCGGGCAACTGAGAGAAGGCAGCCAGGAAATGTTAGGGGAGCTGAGGGATGCAAGACTCAGGCGGCAGCAGGACCGGAGACAGGACAGGAACTCGGGAAGTTCTCAGAGCAGAGAATCAACAAGGAGTTGTCAGTGAGGGTAGGGGGGATGAGAAAGGAGCCAGAAATGACTTCCAGGTGAGTTGGCAGCAGGAGGCATCCTCAGGGCCAGGAACCCAAGGTTGTGTATACATAGAGTCAGGGTAGATGGCGGTGGTGTGGGGTAAACCTAGGATGGAGGGGGTGGGGCTGGGATTCGGCTCCAGCCTCCCAATCCTCCCAGGGGTGAAGGCAGCCCTCAGACTGACCTCCAGCCTGCGCCCCCACCCCCCAAGCCCACCCACTCCTCCCTCCAATGAGCTCTCACCTCCAGTCTGTCGTCTCTACTCCCCAGGGGTTCTGGCTTCTGTGCAAGGGGGTCCTGGCTGGCTGCAGAGACAAGAAGGCCAGGGGTTGAGGCCTGCCAGGCTGCCTCCCCTTCCCCCAAGGCTGCCCTCCTGGCACCCCCAGCAAGCCCACAGTAGGTTCCTGCCTCAGGGAGCCTTGCTTAGTTGCACCCTGCTCCCTTCTTGCTCTCTGCTTCTTCCCCTGATTCTGTAGTGTTCTACAGAACCATGTCTTTTCTTTCTGCCCAGCATTCCTAAGGAATGGAAAGATGGAACTTTACCTTGTAAAGCCTGCTCCAATTTGCTTCTTCCTAAGAAACTCCACCAGCCCTCTCTAAGCCTCTAAGCCCATGTACAAATCAGGATCTGCAAAGTTCACCTGGCATAGCCACTGAGCCTCCATAGTGAGCTGGGCCTTTGCTCACGCACAACCAAAGGAGCTCCCAGCCCCAGGGTGCTGTGAATCCCAGGTGAGTGTGATCCCACCCCAGCCTAGCACTGTTTCCTTGACCCCAATTGCACCCCCCACCCACTTCCCATCAGCAACTAGTCCTTGCATGTGGGCAGTGGAGACACTGTCACAGGGCCTGGCAGACTACTCGGAAATCAGCCCACTTCCAGAAAGCCCAGCTTCTTACACAGGCACTGCCCTGGGGCAGGCTATGGGCTCCTGCCCCTCCCTGCCCCCACCAACAACATGGCCAGGATCAGACAGGCAGTGGGATATTCTGAGCCTGGCTTCGTTCCCGTCAGCTGCTGGCCGCCATGCCAGCCTGGCGCGGGTGCAGGGGCTGATTTGATTTGGCAGCTTCGGAAGCGTGTGGTGGGGACAGGGAGCGGGAGGGGGATGAGACACCCATCCCTGCTAGGAAATAAACAGCCTCAAGCACTCAGCGAGCTTGGGGGAGAGCACAGTCTGGCATGAGGAGGGACTTCTGAGTTTTCTGCCTGAAGTCACCCTCTTCTCACCCAGACACTGGACACCTGCCCACCTGCTGGAATCTCTGGCTGTCTTTGGGTGACTTAAGAGGTGACAGTACTGCACCTGGTGTGTGGATGTTTGTGGAGTGTCTGTGGCAATGCATCTGGTTGTTTCACAAATCCCTGTGTCTTGCTGCGTCTCCCTGCTTAGCTGTGTCTGCAACTGGTTCTGACTGTCGCCCAGGGTGACAGTGTGGGGTGAGGATCTAGGAGTGGCCATCTCCCGAGGTGGCCATGGCAGTGTGGCTGGACCTCTGTAGGGGATGACTGCCTGCTACGGCGTGACGAGGTCACTCATATGCCTGACTGCTGTAGAGTCTGGCATGCACTGGCTCTGCCCTCATTGCTTCCCTCTGTGCGATGACCCCACTAACCCGGCTGTGTCCGGCAGAGGAAATGACGAGGGCTGAGACAATCGCTTGACCCCTTTTGTCCACAAAGCATGAGCCTTCTCTTCCTGATGTCTGTGAATTGCATTGCCCAGCAGCCCCTTCCTCCTGGCCCCAGAGAGGAGGCCATGTTGGTTGCACTTGATTCTCTAGCTGCCCCCAGGTCTCTGGCCCCTCATGGAGAGGCCATCCCACAGCACAGAACCCTAGAGTCACCTGCTTATCCATTCCTGGTTTCTGCTTGTCCCTTCCTGGTTCCCCTCATAGGAAGAGGGGTCTCATCTAGGCCTTTACAGCTCCTCCACTACCTGGCCCACCTCAGGGCTGATTACCCTCCCCTCCCTCTCCCCCTTCTGCAGCTGTACAACCCAGTTCACTCTCAGCCCCAGATATCCTGGTGATCTGCACCAATACCAATTTTCAGCTGGGACCCTTGGGGTTCTGGGGTTCATGGTGTGCAGTTAGAGAACCAATGGGGGAAGGTGGTCAGGGCTTCTGGTTCTCTGACCTCTGCTCCATGGTCACAGGGGTCAGACTAGAACTCTAAGTGGACCACTCATCTGTGCCCAAGACACCAGGATGAGAGATCAGGGTAGGGTGGAGCCTGCTTTGGGGAAGATGCGACATGTCATCTATTACCACCTCACTATTGTCCTGCTGTCCCCTGGGGACCTCAAAACTCACCCCACCCAGCCACAGGAAGCTGAACCCTCTTGAAGATTCTGAAGTGGGGCTCCAGGACTAAGGGAGAGACAGCCCTGTCCTTGGTGCCACAGAATAAGAACTAAGGCTCATAGAGGTCAGCTGTCCCAAAACAGCCAGTAGGATGGAGAAGGCCTGTAGCAGGCCTGAGCAGCTTCCAGGAGGAGGAACATAGAGACTCACAGGAAGGGGAAGATGTTAGGTACCATTGTGTGATTAGGATTTCACCCAGAACTTCTGTGTACTCAGTACATGCTTGCATGTATCCATGTGTCTGAGCACATGCATGCAATCCCAAAAGCAGAGTCTGCCCAAGATAGGGTCAGCCAGGTAATGGGGATGTACAGTAGCTCAGAGCCAGGGGAAAAGGTTTAGGAAAGAAGCCCATATGCTTCAGGAAGTGCCTGTGTGCTCAGCTCCCTGCTGTTCTGCCACATCAATTCTCAAACCCCGAACGTGTGGCACCAAGGGCAGGGTGCATCATGACCCAGGGGTGGAAGCCGTATGCATTGAGTGCTGCCATAGCCTGCCGTGTGACTTTGGACAGGACTTTCTCCTCTCTGAACAAGTTTCCTCACTCAAAGAAAAGGGTTGGACTTGGTGACCTCTGAGGGTCCTTCCCAGTCTAACGATTGTTGAGAGAGATCTACACCCTGAAAGAGCCAGAGATAGAGATGTTCAGGGGTTGGGGGAGAGCCCAAGACCAGGCAGAGTTGAGACAGCAGAAGGTGGCAGGCTGGGAGGCTGGGGAGGGTCCTGCCTCCACTGCTGCTCCCTAGGTGTCCCAGCGAAAGGTGAGCAATGAGGAGCACCCAGAGAATCAGAATGGGGATTCTAGGTCCTGCCACGCAGAATGTCCTACACAGTTAGCTGAGATCTGTGACCTCACAGGCCACAGAAGCCCTCAGATGAGTGCAACCATGCTGGGCTTCTAAGGGCATAACTGGGAAGGATCTAGAAAACCAGAATCCTCCCCTGGAACCCTTGTCCTTCCCCAACTCTGGACTGAGTGCTGAGGCATGAGCTGGACCCAAAAGAGATACTGGATAGCTGGACTGGCCTTCTTCTAGGCTGGGGCTAAGAACCTGTGACACAGACTGTGAGGTCCCGTCAGCTCTTCAAGACCCTTGACCCTCAGGGAAAGAGCAAGGGTCTTCCTTCCTTGGCTGCTATGAAGGGGTGCCACAGCACTCTCTGGCCATCCCAGTCTCTGTCCCTGTCTGAGCCTTTGGTCCTGGGCCCTCACAGGCAGGCGTTTGTGCCTGTGTCCAGGAAATGCTCATCTCCTGTTTTCCCCTCAGGCCAGGTTGCCAGGGAAGGGGGTGGTAAACAGGCCTCTCCCTTCTCTACTGTCCACACTTCTGCCCAGAGACTTTGGTGCTGGGGGAAAAGGTGCTCTCTGCTGAAGTCTGAAATGATTGGGGAATGAGGTAAAGGATGGAAGGAATAACTCCCCAAACCTGCAAGCTTAGGGATGTCTCTTGCATACACACACGTATCAGTTCTGTCGTGATGTCTCTTGCATACACACACGTATCAGTTCTGTCGTGGCAGAAGGGACTGTGTGACCCGGTCGAAAGAGTCTTCCAGGTGTTCAGTCTCCTGTAATAGTAGTGTGCCTCTCCCTTCTTCCCTTCCTCACTGGGATGGGGCTAGGGGGACCCACCATCCCAAGCTATCTGTCTCCGTTGCTTCTTGTTATGTTTTTAATAACTGAGCATTGACATTAACAAGGCAGGTGGCTGCAGCTCTTCCCAGCAGCTCCATTTAGAATCACTGAATCATCAAATCATCAAATCCTAGAATCCTGGATGCTGCACAGAATGTCTGCATCTTCAGCTCCCTGAGTCTCAGCATCTCAAAATCACAGAATGTTGGAATCATAACCACACACCAACCAGTCCTAGCTGCTGGAAGTTGAGAGTTGTGGAAGGTTAGCTTCGTCCCAATGAGAGCACCAAACCAACAAGCCCAAATTCTCAAATCACACACCCCTCAAGTTAGAGCTTGCACAGTCCTCAGAGATATAGTAAGAAAATACAGCTCAGAAAATGGTCCTGGGCAAGATTACCAGAGAGTAGGAACCTGAGATTGTAAGATCAGACCTCAGAATGCCTGTGTTTCAGGAAACGCGGAACTTTCAAATGCTGAAATTCTGGTGTTTACACGGCGATGCTGCTTCTCAGCTTGCTAACCACCCCTTTCAGCTCTCAAGCTTCTCTCCTGCTTTCTGCACCCTGTCCTGGGTGTCCCCAGATAGAGGCAACCATGGATGGGGGTGCCCAGGACTAATTCCCTCAAGCAAATGCCTGCCTACTGAAGCCACCAGCTGGAGGAGGATGGCAGGCTCCCCAGAGGAGGCTCCCCTACAAAGGGACAGCTCCTCTGCAGGGAGCTGAACAGGAAGGAAGGCCCCCAGGGCCACCACATCAGAGGCAGTGCTCCAATGGAGCTGGGTCCAAAGTTCAGGGAAGCAGCCAAGGCTGACAACTTACATTAGAAGGATTACGTATGTTTAGCATTTTATAAATTTACATTTCTCCTTTTGGAATATTCTCATGCATTTTTGGATGTGAATTTTATTAAGTATTACATTTCACAGATGTTTTACTTTTTATTTCAGAACATTCTTGGCCCAGGGCAGATGTTGAGTTTGCCATGGTATAGGTGAAGACATAACCCAGAGTGGGGTCCAGCTCTCGGTGGGGAGGGGAGGGCTCTGTTTAGCCTCGAAGCTCATGACCTCCTGGGAGGCCTTCCCAGGAGGCTTTGCCCTTACACATGGTCTTCCATCCTGTATCTCTCAGACACCCAAAGCAGCAAAGCAGCAGCATTCTTCCCCCGCTCACCTTTGGCTCTGCAGCTGAGCCTCTCCCACTTCCATCTCTCTATGTTCGGTCCCCTCCCCTCCATCCTCAGCAATTTCTCTGTCCAGATCCCAGCCTTATTCCCATCCTATGGCCCAGGGAGTTCCCTCACACACAGGCCTGAGACTCACTTCTCTTCCTTCAACCTCTCCCCTAGCGCTAATTCCCTTTGGAAAATGTCCAAAGTCCTTAACATGACTTGTAAGTTCTGCACAATTTGGCCTGTGCCAGCCTCACCAGCCACATCTCTTGTGGACTGATGCTTCACTCTTCCCCCACCCCCGGCAGAATCCCACCATCTTAGCTGCCTCACAGTCCAGAATCCAGGTCCATGAGAGAACTGTGGAGCCAGGGAACACAGGCTCTCCTCACTCGGTCACCAACAACCATCAGAGTCCCCTTCCTCTCTGTCCAGAACTTTCTCCTGGTTTATCCCTTAGCTCTCAGATTTGTTTTGTCTGAAAGCTCCCCTCTGAAACTTCTTTCCCACTCAAGGATGAATTAGGGGCCCCAGCTCTGTTCCACCGCAACCCCTGAGTTTATCTCCATCATTGCCTTTCATCTGTGAACCTTTCCCACTTCAGTTTTGGGGACCTAGGGCTGAGCTACTTTCCATAGGACAGATAAGTGTTGCTCAGACTTGTAGAGAACTTTAAGGCCGTCATCTTGCTCATCTCTACCTACATACAGTGGCCCCTCAAGCCACGAATGGCCTGACAAATGAACAACTTGGGTTATAACTAGGATTTTAGTTCTAACTTACAACCAAAGCCTTCAGTTATGCTGGCTGCTTGTGCTTCCAGATGGTCTCAGATACTGACATAACCTTTAGAGTTCTGGAAGGAACATTGCAACATCCTTTCCTGTATGGACCAATGTCTCTCTAAGGACTCTGAGATCTGTATATGGGAGGGAGACTCTGGAGGTTGTGTAGAGGAGGCTGAGCCTTCCACTGACAACCTGTGTTACAACCAGCCCTCGGGAACAAATTGAGTTCCTAAGTCAAGGTCCACTGTAGTCACTGCTCACTATTGTACACTTGTAAAGGTCTGATACTAAATGGCATGTGACATGGATAGGCAGAGCAGGATGCTCAGAAGAGGCATGAACCCCTGGGCTGGGCTGGAGGCTCCCTGGAAAAGGTACTGGGGACATCCTCCACTGATCAACAGTTAGGAACAAGCTGCAGAAAGTACCCAGGCCAGTCCCAGGCCACCAGTACAAGCTGTCAGAGGGAGAACAGAGTCTGCGATGAGGAAGACTCTTTGCCCACTGGCCCATGATAGTATCCCCCAGAGGGATTAGCTGTGCATTCAGGGAAGCTTTCTTGGGAAAAGAACTATTTCCAGCTTATTTGGGGGTAAAGTAGAGATGAGTCGGGCTAGAGAAAGTGGTGAGAGACAGGGATATGGAAAGGAAAGCTCTGTCTCTTCTTGCCCTTCCCATGGGAAGTTGAGGTCATTGGAGGTGGCAGGTGGATGGGCAGAAGAAGCAAAGAAGGCTGAGGAAAAATGGAGATAACATCAGTGTTGACACCATGGTCAGGGCTAGTATGGATGGCCAGGGCTGGCAGGGAGCAACTCCCCAGCTGTGGCTGGGAAACGTTTCCTGTCTCTTTGCCAGGGGGGTCATTAATAATCATTTACCCACCACAGGCAGCACAGAAGCCAGCCAGGGAGCAGCATGGTGCTGGGGCCAGAACCAGCCTAGCGGCCGGGAGAGCTGAGTAATGGCATCAGCCCTGACACCTTGCTGTGAGACCTGGACCAGTCACCTGACTTCTCCTGGTCTCAGAATGCTGGCATAAGGAGAGTCTGATGAAGATGCTGCCCTCCCTGCATTGTGCCTCAGTTTCCCTAGATGGTAGCCAAAGCTACAGAGTAGTTATGGGCATCTAATGACAGATAGGACTGGTCTATCTCAACCCATGACAGAAGGGAGGGGGACAGGGAGACTCAGGCTCAGCCTTTAAGACCTGACATCATGCACATGTGAGGGCCCAATGGAACCAACCAGATACAGTTTAGGTTGGGGGAATCATGGGAGGGAGAGACCAGCTCCCTTAGGCCTTGAGTCAGGACATACGATGTGCCTATACATGGAGGATGGGAGCTGTGTAAGACCAATTTGGTCACCACCATGACCTAGCCATTTAAAACTGCACCTGTGTGACAGAGTGGGGGTTCCAAAATGCTTTTAGACGATTGCATGAGTTAAACAAGACATTCATGAAGGGACCTTAGAACTTGGAAAGAACTGCCTAAAAGATGATGACGATGATCACAATGACAATTATGATGGTGACAATATACCATGATGACAATGGTCTGGCCAAACAGCATAGATGGGAAAAGATGACATGAAAGTCTGAACAGGTTGGAGGCTCCAGGATGGCCATTCAAAGCCAGGGTGTGCAACTTGGTATCAAGGTCCCTTTTGCAGTTGGCCAGAATCTTTCTCAGCCCCAGGTTCTATTGCCCTGCCCCCCCCAGAACACTTTAAGGCGCAGCACACTTTCCAGAAGGTGACCCTGAAGCATGGGCCTCAGCACCGCACCCTGAGCAACTCTGCCTGTCTCTATGCCTCCAGCCTCAAGAAGTATTGGGCTTATGCTATCAAATACCAGTTGGGAGGCTGCCCAGAGGGTTTTCTCATATTTCCCAGCTTCCTCTGGAGTGTGTGGCCTGGATCCTCAACTGACTGGGATCTTCTCATCAGACTACAGGGTCCTCAAAGGTTTGACCATGTTTCTTCTTTCAGATAAGGATTTCTGTGAAGCCAGGGACTATTTTTCCTCCACTAGACACAGAGTCAACAAAAGAGATAGACTGAGATCTTCCTGGCTGTCTCCCAGTCCAATGACCCTCCCTGGGGGCCACAGCTACACAAAGAAGGGAAGAAGAAAAGGAAGCATGGAAAAGGGGGTGCTTAGCTACTCAGCACCCCTGGGTGGATATGAGCAAGAAAAGGCACTGGGCTACCACAGGATGAAGAGTGTAGAGTTAGCAGCCTTGCTCAACTCGAAGCCCAGCCCAGGCTGCTCTGGCACCAAGGGGCACCACCAGGGACACTATCTCGCCTCACTGCCTGCACTGCACTCTCTCTTTGAAGCACCATGAGGTGGTAGTAAGCACAGTGACCTTACTGACACGTGCCTCCCTTCCCCACCCCCTCCCAACCCTGGCCCAAACACAAGAGGCTAAGAGGCAAAGAACAAAGGTTCCTGGACTGTGACATTGTCTGCCGCCTGCCTGTCCAGCGCCTGCTCAGCAGGAAACCCAGAACAAAGGCTTTGGTCAAAGTGAGAAGGGTAAAGGGCAAAGGGTAGGAGCAGCCCGGTTGTAGGGCGTGCAAGGGCATCTCTAGGGACCTTATTGGGAGGGAAGCAAGAACAGGATGGCAGCCAAGCCCTCCCTGCACACACACGTCACTGCACAAACATTCGTGGGGCAGCTGCTGTCTTCTAGACACACATACCCCAAACATAATGCACCTCATTCCTCACACCACACACTTCATGCGCACTCTCTCTTATCCCCACCTGCATGGTCTGCAGCTTGCCACCTCCAGCTCGCTGGACACACTCCTCATCACACACACAAACAGCTCATGGGGAAAAAGGATCATGGTCTCCACATCCCACACCGAAAAGTCACACGGCTCACACACCCACACTTCACACCACACTCACACGCAATCCCCCACCATGCATCTCACACACCTCACACCTCCCCAACCACAGACACATGCATCCAATTAAATTCCACACATACGCTACCCAGACACAGAGACACATGCAGACACACCCTGCATAGATAATGCAAACACCTAATGTCACAACAGAGTGTCACATGACTGTGGGCACACAAAGCCTCTCAGCACAGACAACCCGGCCTGCACACGGCTTCCTCCTACCCACACATGCAGTTGGTCAAACAGACACATTGGCCCTGGGTACACCCTTTCCTGTCCAGAGTTGCACAGGCACCACACAGATGTATGACACTCAAATGCCAACACGCAGATCCCCAAGCAACAAACTCAGGATGTGTCACAGTGACTCCAGCCACCACTAGCCCACAAACACATTTGGACACATCCTCCAGCTCCTCTCTGACAAAACATCCAGTAAATTCCATCAGGTCCCCACCACAGCTCTCCTGGCCACACACAACGGTCAGTAACATGCACGACCACATATACAGTCCCCCATGCAAACAGCTCCTGTGACAATGCCATCCTGCACTAATGGGTATACAACCACATAGGCACAACAGTCACACACCCCACTACCACTCGACATTCACAACACTGCCTCCTTAGCCACATGACATGCAATGTCATAAAGTCACAATCCCCACATTCACCATGACATAATCACCAATGGAACCACACACATGATTACACACAGGACATACCCAACACATACAGCCTAGCTCAAGCTACGCACTAACACACACATCCCAGACTCCTACAGCCCTGGACAGCTGCCACCTCAGGTGACTGACCCCAGCTTGCCATTTATCCCTCTCCCCTACTCTGAACCTCCAGGTGCCTCAGTCAAGACCAGGAAAGCAGGGAAAATGGGGTAATGTCACCACCTGCCTCAGTTTCCCAGGCACCAGTCAAGAGCAGCACACTCCATATTCAGGCCCACACCATAGCATTCACACTAGAGAGCATGTGCAGATGGAGGTCCTGGAGACACTGGCCCTGCCCTGTGAACCTGTCTCCTCCTAATCAAAGTAGAGGCAGGGAAGGGAAGATCCCAGAGAGGTTCCAATAGAGACCTAGAGAAATTGGAGAAACAAATAGACAAAGAGAGGTGGACATGCTGGACAAAAGACAAACATAAAAGAGAGGCAGGACAGAGGGAGAGAGAGAGCCTAAGAGTTGAGGAAAGACCTGTAGAGAGACCTGGAAAATTAAGTGGAAGCACCGTATCCAGGCAAAAAGAAAGGGGAGACCAGCAGAAAAAGATGAGAGGGTCCTCTATAGAGGGAACAGGGGAAGAACCCAGCACAGGACCCCTCTGCAGGGGTCCTGTAGAGGGAGAGAGAAAAGCCAGGTGGGAAGAGGGGTTCGACCTGGGGGTACCTCAGGACTGAGCATTGGAGTCTGGTGTTTCAGTGGGAATCTCGAGGTGGGTGCTGCTGAGGCTGTGAAGGTTCATGGTCTTGGGGTGAGGACCCAGTTCTGAGGTGGGGTCCTGCAATCTAGGGATTCAGGTGGTCTGAGGTGTCAGGAGTATGTACAGTGGAGGTTCAGAGGTGTGTGTAGGGGTCTTCCACTCCTCTGGGGAAGGGGTTTCAAGGCTTGAACAGAGCTCGCAGGGAGGCCTGGGGGGTCCACCAGGAATTGGGAGCTCGGGGCTTACAGCGGGGTCCCGGATAGGAACATTATTCAGAGTCTAGGTTGGCATTTGCATTGTGAGCTGAAGGTTCAAGGGTTCCCTCAGGGTATGGGCTGCAGTTCCAATACAAGAGTGGTCTTCAGAACTAGGGAGGTATCCTCTGCCTGAGGAGGGTTTGGGAAGTTCAGGGGAAGGTAGATTTGGAACTGACGGCCGGTCCCCTGCTGGGGCGCTCTCCGGACACCCCGTTCTCCCTGTGCCCAAAACCGGGGTGGGGGGGGCCCTACCTGAAGGTTGTCGGCGCATGGCTGCGGTGGTGGCGGCGGCGGCTCGTCCGGCTTGAGGAAGACCTGCTGGCCCCGCCTGAGGAATTGGACAACAGCGATGAGGATGTGGTGCAGCACCAAGACCATGCTCGCAGCCGCCCGCCCGCCCGCCGGCCCGGCCGCTGCGCTCGCTCGGTCAGCGCGTCCGCAACAGCTTCGCCGGGTCCCCCGGAGTGTCCGCCCCGGCCCCGCCCCCGCCCGCCCCGGCCCCGCCCCATCCCCGCCCACTTCCCGCGACCGTGGACAGCACCTCCCGGCCGTCCGATCTCCGACCCTCCGGACCCCCGGTCGATCACCGCAGCCGTCTGCCTCCCCTTCCCGGACTCTCCCAGCCTGTGCGCTTGGAGGACTCCGCCTGGGAGCCGGCTCTCACCTTCGCTCCCCTTCCCTTTCCCCAACGTCACACCTTCCACCATCTCGCGGGGGTCGCAGCTCTGAGCCCCGCGCCCTGTCTGACCACATCCTCTCCCCTCCACTTCGAGTCCTGGGGCCAGGCCGGAGCCCGAGACCGAGATCAGCGCAGTGGAGAGAGGGGGAGGATAAAGACACTGCACAGGAGCTCCGGGCTTGCTCCGCTCCCTCCTACGGAGGGAGAAGGGTGGAGAAGTCAGCGAGAATTTTAGAGGTCGCTCCCGGACGGACCAGCCCTGGGGCAGAAGCAAATCTGCGAAGGAGACACGTGCGCAAAGACACACACGGGCGCACCATTCCTAAGTGCGGGGCGGGAGCACTGGGCCCCCGGGACTGGCAGATAAGGCTGTGCCGGCGTCCGGGAGGCTGGAGGGGGTGCAAGCCCCAGGGTCACGCAGTCTGCAGTTCCGCGATGGGACCCGCGTGTCCGGAGCGCATTTCTCCGCAGAGCGGCCTCTGCTCAGGCGCCTGCGGCAGCCGTGACGCTTCTGCGCCCCCTGGTGTCCCATTGCGGCGGCGCAGCCTGGCCTCAGTAGTCGGCCTGAAGTGATGGAGGTGGGGATGGCAGAGCGGTTGGTGTCTGGGTCAACTCCTTGCCTGAACCAATCTGGTTGCTAGTCCACGCTTGCCGTGAGAACCACTGAGGCGGTGGCAAGGGACTTGTCTGGACGGGAAGGTCTCACTTGGCTTTCGCCAACGACTTGCTGCATGACGTTGGTCAGATCCCCTCCCCACCTTTCTGAGCCTCAATTTCTCCATCTCCCTCACAGGACTGCCAAGAGCACCAAACCCAGAATGAGTCCCCTGATAGCCCTCCCTGTGGTCTGACCCGAATCCTATCCGGTGCACACGGTGGGCCCCTCTCTGTAACTGCCTCCCCATCCCTTGGAGGGTGACTCAGAGAACCCCCAGCCTCCCAGCCTCTCAGCTTCCCTACCTCACTCAGTGATTCATCTGGATCTTTTCCCCCTGGGGAGCAATTTCGTCAGCATTGAGTCACCTAGCTGGACACAGTCCAGGCACCTGGCGCACAGGCTTGGCAGAGTCCAGGCACCTGGCTGTCCCTCTAGCTCAGGGGGTAAACTCCATACTAGAATTCTCTCTCTTTTCTTTCAAACACCTTCAGTGACTCCCTACCCCCAATACAAAGTCTGAACCATTAGCTTAACATGCTAGATCCTCCACAACTCCACCCTGACTAGTGGATTCCCGTTCAGACCACCCCCGCCCCCCGCCGTCCCTTACATTTATTACATCCTCACTGTGGGCCTCTGTTTATGCATCCTTCCAGTCCACTCATCAGTCAGAGCCAGCTAGAAGCCCACCTCCCCAGAAGGCTTCCCTAGACACTACCTTAGCTGTAACCTTTTTGTGTCCTTCCTGGAAACCATGTCTAGGACTCTGGGAAATAATTAATTTGAGTCAACTCAATGAATTTCACAGCATCTTCAAAATAGGGCAAATTATCCTACTTATTAATTCTGTTGAGAACATTACATGGGCAAAGGTGTGTAAAGGTTCTTCCCTCAAAAGGGCCTTGTCTCCCTTTTTGGGACTTGATTCCCTTCTCTATAAAAGAGAATGACCAGTGTAAGCGCTATTGTAAAGACTAAGTCTAAGACCCAGCATAGGGTACAAATCTCTCAGTAAACACACATCATAGTTTTGGATAGCCTTGGAAGACACAGGTGCCCAGGAAGTATCGGTAATGGTCACTGCCTGGAGCTACTTGTTCTGTAGGGGAGGCCACCAGGTCAAGTCAAACCTGACTTGTACAGTCACCATTTTATGTGCTCCCTAGTCTATGCAGAGCCTCCATAGCTATTATGATTTGCATTCAGATGTCCCTCCAAAGCTTCATGTGGCCATAGGTGGGGGCTTTTCTCAGAGAGGCCTGGATCTAAAGTATGCAATGCTAGGATTAAGGGTTTGTGGTTACTGAATCAGTCCACTGATTGGCTTGGCACCCATCCTAAGCACAGTAGCCTGCCTATATTGAATATAAAAAGGGGCAGCTACCTTGTTGTTTTGTTACCTTTAGGCTGTCATGAATTGTTTCTCCTCTGTGAGCCCTGTCTGCCATGCCACCCTGCCTTGGACCCAGCCAGTTATGGACTGAAACCTCTTCAAACTGTGAGCTAAAATAAACCTTTCCTCATTTTTCTATGGGTGTCAGGTATTCTGTCTCAACAATGAGAACAGTAAATAAGATAACAGCCCTCACTTCTTGAGAAGTTCTTTCTTAAATCTTACTTAGGTCTCTCACACTACAGCTCAATTGTATGGCTCTCTCATCTCAGAGAGATTCTTTCTGGGCCTGTTTTTTCAGGTTCAAGAATTCTTCATTCTGTCATAGACTTATATGTGATTCTGGGCAGGCCAGTTTACCTTACTGGGCATCAACTTCCCCATCCGTGAAATGTTAACGCATTCAATACATAAGCAACTTATTTCTTTTAATCTCACAAACGTCCTCTCAGAAAATCACTAAAATTCCCCAGTCAGACCCTTTCCAGTGGCAGCAACCAAGCTCCTCCAGTTTGCAAGGTGGAAGGCCTTTGCTGAGCTCTCACTGCTAGGAAGCAGCCCCTGCTTAGGGACTAGGACTTCTCCACTCCCCAAAAGATTACCGCCCTCATTCCAACTCTGCATTCCGTCGTCCTATCCTGGTTTCTTCCACCATTTTGTGTTGGCATCTCCTAGAAGCATTTAAAAATGCTGAAGCTTGGAACCCTCATCCCAGATATTTTTCCCAAGTGATTCTAACTTGCTGCCTGATTAGATAATCCCTGGCTAACATCTCTACCATGGAAGCAAAGGTCATGGCAGGCACCTAAGGGCTGAATGTGTACATCTGGGGCTGCAAAGTTTTAACATTTATTGAATGCTTACTATATGCCTCACATTTTATTTTTTCAACAATGATATAAGGTGGGTGCTATTAGCCACATTTTACAGATGATGAATACTGCGTGCAAAGAGACAAAGTAACTGGCTCATAGTCACACAGCTCACAAACAGTGGAACCAAAATTCAAAACCTGGCTGCTTGGTTCAGTCTGTGCCTTAAATTCATGTCCTGCCTCTTAAGCAAAGGCAGATAAGAAAAATAGATTTTCCCAGCTCTCCTTTGTCCCTAACAAGTGGTTGAAGGTTCTACCAGGCCAGTCCCTAGATTCTCTGTCCTTCTCTGACACCACAAAGCCTAGATCCACCTGTCCTCCAAACTCCAGCTCAGGAGTTTCTGGCCCAGCTCCAGTAACCATCTCTCTCTCTCTCTCTCTCTCTCTCTCTCTCTCAGCCCTCACCTAGTGGCCTACTTGCCCCAGACTGGGTTTTTCAGAAAAGGGTGACTTAGCTAAGGGGCTGTCAGCCTAGGTACAGGGCCCACTGACTAAAAGGTTTTGCCTCAGTTCTAATAATAATGACACCTCCGACTGCTGGGCCTTCCTCTTACAAAGCACTTCCTCTGGAGGCCTTGCTTTAGCCCAGTGTTACAAATAAGAAAACGAGGCTCCAAGAAGCATAGACACTGCCCAAGGCTATACAGCTGCTCAGTACAGGAACATGGACCCCCGTAAACGACACCACACCTAGTGCTCTTGTCACTAAGGACAAGAATTACTGCTAACCCAGGCCACGCATGGAAGTCACTGTGGCCATGGCTCCTGCTCACAGCCTTCACTGGGCTCCCCACAGCCGCTAAGGCAACATCCGAACTCTCAGCATGACTCCGAAGGCTCACCCCAAAGGGCTTCTCTGCTGTCTCTCCTGCCCCTTCCTGCTATCAGCTGTAGCCAGCTCCTCACTGTACCCTGAACTTCCGGCTTTTCTTCTACCTCCTTGCCTTTCTCAACCTATTCTGCTCCTGGGCTGAGCATCCTTCCAAGGGCATATCTGCCTGTCAGTATCATGCATTTGTGCACTCATTCATGCCACAAATACCTATTGAGAATTTGCTCCAGGCCAGCTATTGAGGATAAAGAAGTCAAAAAGTCAATTTTTCTTGCGAGATACAGGAAGGAAACTGTCACTGGTTGAGAAGTAGCCCCAGCATGGCCTCCCCAGTGGACACTGTCCTCTCCCTTTCTCACAAATCCCTAGCCCTCCCTCAAGAGAGGAACTGTCTGATCTTCCCTGTGTCCCCACAGGCCAGCCAGGGTGAGCAGAGCCTCTGTAGCTATTATGATTTGCATCCAGATGTCCCTCCACAGCTTCACGTGGCCAGGAAGCCTGGTTAAGTAAAAGGATGATTGCCCTGTCAACATCTCTCCATCTTTCACAACAGGTCATGACAGGCCCTCAATAGACCCCAAATCTGTTCCCATGCCGCATGACCATATGTCCTGCTTCTGTGAGACTGTCCGACACCTGACATGTGTCTATACTGCAGCTGACCATAGTCAGATCCACAGAAGCCCAGGTTCAAACCCAAACCACTCCCTAGGTAACTTCAGGCAAGGCTCTGGCCGTCTCCATTGGAGACATTGGACTTGTCAGCAGCTATGAAGCTGGCCTGGTTCTCTTTGAGGGCTCAGGCAGTTGAGGCCGAAGAAGGAAGGATCCAGGCCTCACTGGGCAGAAGGTAGCTCTCCTGGACTGGCAGGCTCATACAGGCACCCCAGGCCAAGGACTATGAGCAAGGACCATATTCCAGTTAGGGAGGCTCCTCAGGAGAGAGCTTGAGGCTCTATCTCTTCGTGACCTGGGTGAAGCCCATCCACTAAAAGAGGGCTCTACTGTCCCCTTTAGGAGCTCTGCATAGAAACAGTTCCAGGAGTTTCCTGGGGGAAGCTGCCATCTCTGCAGGGTCTGCTGCCCTTTAACCTTGTTCTCAGCACCTTTTCCCTGGAGTGCACCTGGGTAGGATAAGGCATTCTTGGGCAGGTGTGTGTGTGTTCAGGTGTAAGGCTTTGTGAGTGTGGTGCATGCAAAGATAGGCTATGAATACAGTGGGCGAGTTTGAATCTTTGTGAATCTGTGTGACTTCCATTTTCTCTGTGTATGCACAGATATGCATTCATATTTATAGGAATGTGTGTGTGTGCACGTGTGTACATGTATACAGGTATGTGTCTGTGTTCAAGTGTGTATGTGCATATGCATGGGTGTGTGTGCAATTGTGTGCATGCACACATGCCCAGGTGTGTTGTATATGCATATATGTATAAATGTGTGTGCAAGCATTTATGTGTGTGTGTTTGAGTTCCCAGTTGGCAGAAGTGCTGCCCGTGGCCACTAGTCCAGCCCATGGTCTATGCATCCTGGCCCCAAGGTTGCCACTCCAAATCCGGAAATTCCCAGGCTGAATGAGACCTAGGGGTGAGGCAACATGGGGCAGGTCAGCCAGAAGCCTCACCCATTTCTAGGTCATTTGCAAACAGCAGATGGCCAGCTCCACACCCCTTCAGGTGGGGAAGGGAACCATAAGATTCTAGTCTAGGATTAGCCCTGGACCTCCCAGCTTACACCAGCACTTGGGTCCAGGGAACTCAGGGCTTGGCGCACCTGGGCCATAAATATCCGCTCTCCATCATCCACAGACCCTGAACTCCTCCCTCTGTAGAAGGCTGCCCTAGACTCCCCCTCACACACACACATCCGTACTACAGATACACACATACTCCCAGTACCCCAGCACACTCACAGCCCTTTACACAGATACATACCCCTACGCAGGCCCCCACGGCTCCAACACAGGCGCAGGTGGACATGCGGCTTCAGTACCTCCTCCCTCTCCTTCTCCTGCTGTCCCCTCTGGAGTCGTCACTCCATACTCATCTCTGCCTCTGCCTCCCTCCCACACATGTGGCTCCCAGCTGCCCACAGGACACAGTGGGAACCCTGGTCCCAGCCAAGAAACCCTCCAGGCCCTTAAGCCTGGGCAAGGCTGCGCCACCCCCAGCTGCACCCACACTGCCTTCTGTCCATGCTCGCACTCCTCCAGCACATCTTGTCACTCTGGAGTACTCAGTCTTCCCACTGTGCTGTCAGCTCCAGGGCACAGGACTTTTCCTTTGTTTTACTCATTGCCATGTCCCCAGCTCTAGAAGTCTTGACCTAGAGGAAATGCTTAAAAACACATCCAGGAATCAGTGGTAAAATTTTCCTTTCAACCTGCTCTGCCTTCCTTTGTGGAATTTAACTATATATGTTTGCACTCCCATTATATGTGTATACATCCCTCCCTCATCCCACTGGGACTCCTCTAAGCAGAACCAGATCTGATCCAGCTCCATCTGCCCATGTCCAACATGGGGCCAGACACAGAAAGCAGGAGGGAGAAGGTCCTGTAGGGCATGGCGAAGCCCAGTGTGGCAACCCCTTCTCTGGGGCTCAGGGACATTTATAAAGTGGGGCCATCTGGGCCAATCACACAGATCCCAACTGTCATGGGAAAAGGCCTCTAGACTGCCTTCTCTCCCCCATCTGAATCCCTTTCTGAAGTCACTCTGACTGGCCATTCAATTGCTACTTGCACATTCCCAGGGATGGGGAGCTCATCCTCTCCCCAGCCAGCTCCTTCCCATTGCGATAGCACCGCCAGACACTGACCCCTCCTACAGCACCATCCTCTCAGCCCTGATCACCCTGAGCCACAAATTTCCATGAGAAGCAGAGAAGGAGACAGGCAGAAGAAGGAGAGGAAATCCCAGTACTCAGAGCAGCCTTAATAACCTTTCCGGCTCTGGGAAGATGTGGGAAGAAGCTCTGGGCTCTCAGCCTACCCCAGGTCAGCAAATGTGATCAAGGTGCTCAGGTAACCCAACCCCAAACACCATCTCAGGGAGCTGGAGCAGAGCAGAGAAAACCCCGGGAAACTCTGCTTTGGCAACCTCTGCCAAGTTGCCTGCCCTTATAGAGTCCCTGGCCCCTCACAGAAGTCCCCAACAAGGCCCAACCCATCACTCAATCTCATTCCCTTTATTGACTCTCCCCCACATTCTGCCTCTCACCCCCCCCCATACTCCTGCCCAATCCAGATAAATGTCCCACTCTCTGCCTCCCATCTCCCCATCTCCTTTCCTCACTGGCTCCTCCTGCCCTTCAGTCTACAAGACTAGGAGCAACACCTCTGGCTCCTGCCTTCAGAGTGCCACCTGGAGATGCAGCATCCTTAGCCCTGCTGACAGCCTGGATGAATGGACAGGTCAGGCTGGTCCTCAGCCAAGGGTGGCTGCCCAGAGCCCTGCCCAGCGTCAGAGACAGTCCATCAGGCTGCCCAGCTTTTTTCCCTCCAGCTGTTCCTGGACTGGCCCTGTGCAACCAGTCATGACCCTAGCACTCCTCAATAGACACACACCCTAGGGCTGTTAGGAGCTGAGCCCACCAAAGGCACCAAGGCAAGAACAAAACAAAACAAACCCCTAAGTAACAGCTGCCCAAAGCCCCATGTCCCAAAAACTCCCTGTCAACTCAGTATCTATCACACAGGAGGCCTTGTTCTGTGGCTCTGTGGCTTTCAGGCTCTAAGAACTCCCAGTGCCTCACATTCTAAGAAAATTAGAGCTCCTTTTAAAATGACCTGTTACTTAGTCTGTACTTATATTCTATGAATTTGAGAGCCTGGGATCCCCAGAATGCAGGAGTGCAAGATCCTTCCATTCTCTTATCCTAACTGCCTGAAACCTAGGACCCCAGGACTCCAACACCCAAGTTTCTTTGCCCCTCAGAGCTTGATGCTCTTGGAGTTTGAGTCACTATGACTAATATCAAAGAGGCCAATTCCAGCAAGCTCCTGCACATGCCCACATGGGGCTGCTGAAAGCAGGGGCCAGGGGAGCCCGCGGAAGGAACACCTCCTCCCAGACTCCCAGAAGAGAGTCTGGTCATAGAGAGAGGGAGGACAGGGTGGGTGACTCAGTCCCTCTGCAACTGTGCAACCTTAGACAAACAGCCCATCGAGCCACACTTCCGTCACTCCTGAGTCAGGGACACCTGGTTATCCTCTAGGTTTCGAATAATAAGTGATGGGAGATCCATGAGCACCTAGCACAGGGTGAGACCCACATGACAGCTCAAAAAAAAAAAAAAAAGACAGTGTATGCTGTCTCCTTTCCCCAACAAGCCTCAGAGTCCTCAGAGATGGTGTCCATGACCTGGGCACAGAAGTGTTTAACCCCCCCATCCTGGCTGCCCAGGTCACATGGGCCTGCTGGTCTTCATGCTGCCCCCACGCCTGTCCTGGTTATTTCTCCCCTCCCTGCTGGCCTTGTCCCTGATGCCCTGTTGTCCTTAGTTTAAGCGATCCTCTCTTACTTCTAAGCCTGTTTCCTCACCTGTACACCAGCTTGGAAGCTTCAGTGGATAGTGCATGGCCCCAGGATTCAGGCTGTGCAGCCATGGTGTTTGCTAAGGGCAGGACTGGCAGGGAAGAAGAACCAGTAAAAGCCCCTGGTCTTCCTTGAAGAACCTCTGCATGCATGAGGTGCACTCCAGCCCCCCTCTTTGGCTTACTCCATTTCCCATGCTGAGGAAGCTTTTTTGTTGTCTTGTTTTGCTTTGTTTTGTTTTTGTCTGTACTGGGCATTGAACCCAAGGCCTTCTCACTGAGCTACATCCTCAGCTCTTTCTTTAGTTTTAATTTGGAGACAGTGTTTCTCTAAGTCACTAAATTACCCACGTGATTCTTCTCCTGTCTCAGCTTCCCAGAGTGCTGGGATTACAGGTCTGTGTCACCATGTCTGGTTAAACTTAAGCACCTTAAAGGGAAGGAAAAAGCATGGCCAACAATGACCACCTTTATGTGTGTGGCTGGAGGAGTGGCAGTGGTACCAGGGTTTGAATCCAGGGTCTTTGCACTGAGCTACATCCCCAGTCTTTAAAAAAAATTTTTTTTCAGATAGGATCTTACTGTCTCTAAGTTCCCCAGGTTAGACTTAAATTTTTGATACTCCTGCCTCAGCTTCACAGAGGGCTAGGATTACAGGTCTGTGACACTATGCCTGGCTAAGCGACTACCTTCTAAGTACAAGCTGACCCATTCTATGCCCAATCTTCATGATTATCCCTATTTTACAGTTGATAAAACTGAGGCCTTGGGACTGAAGCCACTCGTCTAAAGCTGCACAGCTACGAATGGTAGAACAACAGTCTAACCCCAGTTCCTTACAGCTCTCGAGCTGATGTCTTTTACAGCAGACGACTCCTGAGAAAAGAGCCCAGGGTCCCCTCCCAGGTCCTTTGTTGGCTCTAACGCCATACCAGAGCAGCTCTTCCCAACCCAGCAGTCCCCAAGATGCGGAGATCAGAGACCACAGTCCCCTTCTGTCTTGTCTTCCTAAGCTGGAGGCAGCCTGGAGCCTGGCCACACTTCCTGATTGATCCAAAGTCACTCGATCAGCAAAGCCTTCCTTAGTGGGACTGAGAGACACAGCGTTCTGTTTCTAAGCACCCGTTGCTATGGAAGCCAGGTGCTGCCAGCCTAAGGCCTAGCAACAAGGCATAGTGTAGGGCCAAGGGCATTGTCAGGGGCTTCCAAGCCGGCCAGCAAAAGAGAGAGGATGAACTACATCCACTTGTTGCACTGGAGGGCTGAACCTGCTGTATGGCTGGGTTTGCAAGGCAAAGAAGGGGACAGAGAAGTGAAGACCAGGCAGGACCTGAGATGAGACCCAGAGATAGGGGGAGAGAGAAACGCGTGCAGACAAAGGGAGTCCAGAGACTATGAAAAGCAAAGACATCATCTGAGAGAGCGGTGTGAGAAGGTGGAGGCAGACAAGAGCTGGTCAGCCACACAGACAGAAGCAATCAGCAGGGAGGAGCCAACTCCCAGAGAGGCCCGGCTCCCAAATCCCAGAGGGGAAGGGTGCCAGACAGTGGGGAAGAGCTGCAGGGGAATGACAGAGGTGGATGGACTCACGACAGGAGGAGATCAGCCTGAGGCAGGAGGCAATATAGAGGTAGGAAGAAAGGAAGTAAGAGCCGGGAACAGGAGAAGCAGACAGGAGCATGAACTGGGAGGCAGAGTAGACACTAGCGGGGCAAGGATGGCAGAAATACGAGGACAAGGGCAACGAAGCCACTGGAGTCCGGAGCTGGCCCCAGTCCTGGGCCTTTCCTCCCATGTCTGCCCATGGCTTGTACCAAACTGGCCTTTCCCCAGAACACAGAATTATCTACACACAAAACCTCAGAAAAGATTCCAACTTGGGGTCTCATGCCTCTTATCCCTTGTGGGACAGATCTTGCAAGAAGCCAAGCTTTCAAGTCCCATCCAGGGTTCCTCCCAGCCCCACCCAACTGGTCCCACTCCTTAGCTGTTCATGGAGGTTCTGATGGTGCAGGAGGTGCATTTGTCACTCTATCAGAGTGACTGAGACGATAAAGCCATAAAAGGAGCCCCTCGTGAGAGGCAGAGCTCCAGCCCTAGGTGTTTGCTTACTGCTCCCTCTAAAACAGGCCCTGCATTGGGCACTGGACACCTGAAGACAAAGCAGGCAGCCTTGGTGGAGAGATGGATCATGTAGTCCATCTCAGGACTGTGGCTAGGAAAGGCTCTGGGGGTGCCAGAGCAGCCTGGCCTCTAGGGATCAGGGAAGTAACAAGTACTCCACAGAATGTCTCATTTAGTCCTCATCATTTCTGAAGTACAAATGTGAAGATGGAGGGCCCAGAGGGAGGTGATTCACCCTAACCACCACCGTCAGCCTGCAGATGCTGACCAAGACTCAAGCCCAGGTCTCTTGAGACCAGTGCACTGTGGAGGCCAGGGTGGGAGTCAGAGTAGAGGTGGCCAGGAAGGGGATGATCCAGCTGTGCTCAGCAGTTCCTCCCAGGTGGAGTGTGGAGGTAGTCTGGAGAGCTTCTCAGGCCCTGTTCTGGCAGCCACCCCTAGCGCCAGACGTCCAATCTCCCCACAACAGGATGGGTGATGGCACTTGGCTAGACACAGATGTCTATGTCAGATACTAATGTCAATCTCTCACTTCTATAACTGATTCTGAGATTAGCACTGTGTTGACCCAGCCTGAGAGTTCAGTGACCTCAGAGTGCCCCACTTGCCCCTCCCAAGTCTCTCTCTCTCCAGACTCCTGGAAGAGGAGCAAGTTGCAGACTAATGAAATTCCTACTATGTGTCTTGTGACACAAAGCACTTTATACTCATTATCTCAGTAATTGTCTATGGAGTTTCTGAGAGTTGTGCATTGGCCTTACCTGTTCTTAGTTCCTGGCACTGGCTCCAAAGAGGTCACCATCACAGGTGGCTCTTGCAGCTTCCCCACCCCAAGAACAGTCTCTAGGGCAGGGCAGGACGGGGAGAAGCAGACCCAGTGAATGCCAGGAACTAAGAGTTTGATTGACAATGTCTGTAGTGCCCAAGGTAGGGGGGCACCAAGAGAGGCAGGGGAAGGTGGGTAGCAGGAGTGGGGTGGGAGGACTGACTGCACCGGCTTCACCCCACACTATAAGTTGGGTCTGGGCCACAGCCCAGAAAATTGACCCATAGCACCGCACTCCCCTGAGCCCCTATTCTTGGAAGGTGGTGCTGAAGGGATGATTGATCTGCCTCCCAGCTTCCCCTTCCCATGCCGGAAGGCTGCTTCTTTCATGCAGGGCCCCCACCCCCTAGCGCACAGATGGCCAGTGTAACAGCCAGAGTCAGTATGGGAGAAGCCTAGGAACAATGAGCACTGACCCCCTTAGTCCCTCTATAGCTCTGCTTTCTCCTGTCCCTTAGGAACCTGGTCCAGGTGGATGGGTGGGGCAAGGACTGTTACTGTAGCTCGTGCTCACGCGTGCATGTTTGTACAGCATGAACACAGGCATGCATGTATGCACCTGTGCATGCATGCAAAGGCAAGGAAGTGCACCAAGAGCTAGGAACGCATGCGGTGAGCCATACAGGTCTATTCAAATCCAACCTCCATTTTCTGGATATGTGTGCTATGTGAGTCATTTAACCTCTGTGAGCCTGTTTCCTCATTTTTAGGCTGTGGTTACTGATTATGTCCAAATAACAGGATGAATGAGATTATACACAGAGTTCTGGCACAATGCAGTCATACAATATTTTTTGATATACAAAAGCCTTTATTAGTGTTTCTGTGAGCATGTATGGGCATGTACGCATGTGTGAGTGCCCTTGGGAGGCCCCAGAGGGATTCTGGCACTCCAGCAAAGGGGTGTGGGCTGTTCCCTCATCATCAGGCCCCCTAAAATGGGGACTACAACTGAATTCTCAGCTCAGCCTCAGAGTAGGAGGACTTGCTATGTCCCCTTCCTGCCTCTCCTCAGCCAAAAAACACCTGTGCTGAGAGAGGCCAAAGTAAGGAGATAAATGGCTTGGTGGTCACCAGGCAGGACTGGTGATTAGGAGGCTAACAGCCCCATATCCGGAGAAGAATGGGAGGGAGGCTGAGGTGCAGGGACATCCATCAAGGCTGGCAGGCCTTGCAGTGCAGCACAGAGGGATGCGGGAGAGGCAAGGAGAGAGCTGTGAGCTGGCAGAAGTGAAGACCAGCCAAGGTCTGGGCAGCCAGGCCCAGCCCAGCCACTGACCCACAGTAACCCTGAATGAGTCACTCTTACCTTGGGACCTCAGTTTGTTCATCAGGACAGTGAGGCAAAAGGACTCTTTCTGCACAGACAAATTTCAGCACAGCAAGCCCAGTATCAGGCTCTGGGGCCAAGAAAAGCCCTGAGGAAAAGATGTGGGGTTCAAGGATGCCCTGTCTTCTTATGGGGACCACCTCAGCTGAAAGTCTCTGAGGGGATGTCACATGGCCTCTGGCCTGGGAGCCCAAAGACCCTATTTGAATCACTTTCTGATTCCCAGGTCCTTCCCAGGATCCTCCAGCTCTACCACCACCACACACACACACACACACACACACACACACACACACACACACGCAGGGGCCAGGGTGCCTGGCCCTGGTTTGCGTAAATTTTATTCAAATTGAAAGCAAGGTCATCTATAGACCTTTCTCACCTTGTGAAAGTGCTGGGTACCTGGGAAAGTCCTGGCTACCAAGTTCAGGCCCTTACAAAACCTGTAGCCTCCATCTGTCTCTGATGACCTAAAGAAGCTTGAGCAGCTCACTTTCTCCTTGTGGGCCTCAATTTACCCATCTCTAAAATGAACCCTCCTTTTTAAAAATCTGCAGGCCTCTTCTGGCCATGGAACAAATTGAAAACTCCTCACCACACCCACCCCCCTCCACCTGTCCTTTTTTGGCCTCCACACCTGCTGTGTTCTCAGCTACACATCCTATCCCAAACCCGCTCTGAATTTTGTCACTCCCTTATACCACACAGTTTCACCTCTGGCCTTGCCTCTCTATAGGAAAATTCTTTACTCACTAGGGTCAGCGCAAATACCATCTCCTCTGCAAAGCCACGTGCACAGCCTCCTGGCACAGCTGAACTGGGCCTTCCTGCAGAGCCACAGGTGGTTGCCACACTCCTCTGACACCTACACCAGGAAGTGTCTTCCCTCACCTCACTCAGCGCCTCTGATGAGGGCCAGCTGCATCTGATTCAGAGTGAAGGGAAGGGCTGCACAGCCCAGGGGCTCAAACAGGAATAGGACCCAGAGAAAGTGGGAGGAAGGGAAAGAAGAGGAAAGAAAGGAAGAATGAAAAAGCAAGACAAAGAAAAGAGGGGAAAAGAAAAACAACTGTTTCCAAAATCCCTTTGGATCTTCTAGTCTATGTCAACTCTAGTGCACTCCAGATAGAGGCCTAACCTTGGAACTAGCATCACTTCCCTTCCCACTTGCTCTCAGCCCGAACCCTGCCACATACATCAGCACAAACCTCATAGCCCAAAGGGTGTCTGACTTCTACTTCTGTACCCAATGAAGGCACGGTCGTCATAGCGATGCTGGATGCTGTCATCACTAATTCATCGCCTGAGCCCTGGGAGGCCCGTGAGGTGTGAGGAGAGCTGGTCAAAGCTGATGAGAGGGGCAACTTGGAGCAGAGGCCTGGGGCCTTGTGGAGGGGCTGTGTCCTCCCCTCAGCCTCTCAACATGCCAGGAAGGAGGAGGGGCACAGATCTTCCCCCAGCCCATCACGGGCACCTTCTAAGCACCAGCTTGCTCCAATGGCAGAGGTCACCCCAGGCTCTAAGTGGGTACCCAGGCTCAGAGATTTTGAACATGGCATGAGGTTGTGCCTCCTCATGTCACAGGAACTAAGGAGGGAGAGCAGGAAAAGGAGGGAAGCAAGCTTATGTTGGGTCTCCATGCAGATACACACGAGGCATCTCTAAAAAGGAACTCATTTAATTCTTCCAGAAAAGTCAAGGGTTAGAATTATTACTTCATTTTACAAATTCCTGATTCTGCTCAGCCAATCACATCCCTCCCTCGAAGAAGTCTTTTAGGATGTTTTATCCATGCTTAGCCCAACATCCTCTGAACCCCCAGAGAGGATGGGCTACAGTTCTAGTCTCCGTATCACACTGAGAGCTGGTGGCTCTCTCCTTTTCCCCCTCAAGGTTTCAGTGGTCACAACTGGCAGATCATCCCATCTCAGCTCCTCTCCTAACAACCCAGAAGACCACCCCAATGCATGTAGGTGGGAGCTGTCCACGGTTCTGAACCCTCCCTCATCTTCACCTGGAAGTTGGGCTTTTTTTTTTTTCCCCTTGAAACTTGCCAGTTCCTCAGCTTGGAGCAGCGGGGCCAGTCTCCCATCAGTGAGGCATCTACACACACACCCTCACTCACAAAATCTTATTTAAAAGTAAGCTACTTGGAGTACAAGAATGGAAGCAAAATTTGCACACATTCATGCAATGAGGCATTTACTGAGCACCTAGTCTGTACAGTTCTATAAAGAAACAAGTACAGTGTAGTAAACAGAAC
Organism: Hydrochoerus hydrochaeris; assembly: GCA_004027455.1. Classification (NCBI taxonomy): domain Eukaryota; kingdom Metazoa; phylum Chordata; class Mammalia; order Rodentia; family Hydrochaeridae; genus Hydrochoerus; species Hydrochoerus hydrochaeris. The sequence goes on from PVLA01001327.1 coordinate 49,212, forward strand.
AGAACTAGTCCTTGCCTTGCAAAGATGTGAATCTAGCAGAGTCAACCCCTGAGGCCTGCTTTACACATACCAACCCACTCGATTCTTACAATGTGTATGCAGGTAGACATGATTATTTCCTTTTACAGTGGTGGAAATGGAAAATTTTATGGTGGCAAAGGAGCTTACTAAAAGCCACAGAGCTAGTAGCCAGAAAAAGCAAAACTCAAGCCCAGAGGTATCTGCCTCCCATGCCTTATTCTTGATCTGTTCCTGGGCAGAGAGAAAGGTCACAGACCCTAGCTCCTGCCCTCCAGGAATTTATAATCTAGTGTCCTTGCCCCAGTCCTCCTGCAAGCTCTACTGGAAAGAGTCTGATCTGGATCCCTCCTGCTGCAGCTCTGACTTAGCTTGCTTTTGTTAAGGACCAGTGGGGCAGAGGATCAGCTTTCAGTTCCTGGCAGACACCTGGGGCGCTTCCATGAGCTCCCAGCCCTTTCTCCACCCCCACCTTGCACTGAGGCCTCCCCCCTCAGGAGGGAGCAAGGTGTGTGCTCTAAAAATACCCTAATCCTTCCCTGCTCTCGCTCTAATTAAGCTGAGTGAGTCACTACTTTAAGTAATTTATTGCTAGTTACATAATTGCTTTAATATTTGGTTCGAGAACTGGGGAACAAAAGTGCCCCCTTTCTTTTCAGGGAATTGTTAAACCACAGAGTGGGGCTTATAGCCCCTGAGTGAGAGGAAGATGGGGAAAGGAGTGAAGTCACCTTGACCAGTGCTCCCACCCCCACTCCAGTATGAACCAACACATGGTCACTTCCACCAGCCCACAGGGTGTACCTGGTCCAAGGACGGGCTGCTTAGAAGAAGCACCAACTCTCTATTCCCTATCACTTGGTGGGTTTCTGAAACCAGCACTTCCACTGGATCCAGTGCTTGAGTCAAGGGTCTGCTGCTGAGAGCCACAGCCTGAGCATGGCCTGACCTCACTGCCTTGGCCAACCTGCAGGAACCAAAGCTCACGAGGGTGAGCAGTTCCTTGGCATCTCTCAGGGGGTTACATGCAGCCACTCTTTGTGCCCAGGCCATCATCTCAAGGAAAACACAGCACCTCTCCTAGTATTATAAAAAAAAAAAATCACTCCTACACACACACACACACACACACACACACACACAGGATTAATTATGAAGGGCATGTGGGAACTTTAGAAAGATAATAAAATCTTTTCTTGATTGTAATGGTGATTATATGGCTGTATATGTTTATTAAAACTCATACTCTTTAAATCAGTGATTTTATTACATGGAAGTTACACTTCCATAAAACAGATATAAAAATAATTTTTAAAGAAGCTACATCTCCATCTTCTGGGACCTCCCAACAGGAACAGCTGTGCAGAATTAGCTGTCACACTGAGACTGAGGAGGGGAGGTACAAAGAAGTGGCCACAGAGGGAACACAGTAGGTGCTTGTGTGCAGGTGTTTGTTTTATGTGATGCCAATTAGCAAGGAGCCACCAGGCACCTCCTGTGTGCACCTGCACATCCTTAATCTCATTAGCTCTCTCCCTGCTCTCACACAGCCCAGAAGGGAGCTCAACAACACGCCAGGTCCATACACACTTTGTCTCATTTAGTCCTCAAAGCAGCTCTAATGAGGTAGACTCGATGATCATTGTCTTTCTGCAAGTGAGGGGACAAAGGTGACAGGACTCATACAAGTTCTGCAGCTGAAATGTAGAGGAACTGAGATTTGAACCAAGAAATGGCTCAAAAGTTTGTACTCATAATCACCCACACACACACACTACCTCCTTCTGTGATACTAAATAGCATGAGTTAGGAAGCCACACTTGGAGGAGGTGCCCTCTGACCCCAGACCTTGCCTGATGAGGACCTCGCAAGGTTTAGACGTAGGAGTAGTGCATACCCAGAAGACAAGTGAGCATGTACGACTCAGACAGGCAGCAAGAGGCAAGGCAGGCTTTGGGAAGGAGGGAACTGGGTCAGGCAGCAAGCCTGGAAGGAGTACAAAAGAAATCAGGCAGGGCCTGAGTGAGGCAGAGTGCCTGGCTGTGCCAGTAGTGGATTTAAATGTCTTTTCAGAGCTGGGTGCATACCTCTAATCCCAGCTTTCTGAGAGGCTGAGGCAGGAGGGTCACAAGTTCAAGCCCCCAGTCACTTAGTGACTTAGTGATACTTTGTCCCAAAGTTTAAAAACAAAATTTAAAAGGCTGGGGATGTAATTCGGTATTAAGTCCCTGGGTTCAATGCCCCAGTACCAGGGGAAAGAAAAATGCCTTCATAAGCCCTGAGCAGCTGGGGCTCCTCACTGCTGTTCTTGACTCACTTCCCCAAAATTGACCTTCTTGTCATTTCCTGGCCCTAATGTCCCAGTGACCCATTCACATCCACAGTCATCATCTCATCTGGAACAGGGGGAAAAAGTCCATCATCCCAAACTTGACAGACTGGTTGGAGAACAGTCGATGGTGCCAGGGAGCAGGGGAGAGCTCTGAGGTTGAGGAGCAGGGAAAGGTCCCTACCAGGGCTCAGGGAAATGGAGAAGACCCAAGGTCTGAGGAATGGCAGGAACTGGCGAGGTAAAGGGAAGGGGGTGGAATGGCATATGTGAAGCCAGCGGGGAGAGATACTACATGTTGGGACCACAGGGGTTCTGATGGCTGTGTGGGTGACAATGGGTTGGCACCGAGTGTGACTCTTTTCCTGGGACGCACTGTTCAAGTCTGGGCCGCACCCGTGCTACATGTCTGGGCCTGTATACTGTGTTGCAGGCATGGATAGTTCCGTTTGCTCTATTTTTCTTGTTTCTAGGTCAGCTTTTAGAGTCATCCTGCTGCCCAATGTGTACCAATGTCTGTATCATAGGGGCGGCAGCCTGTCCACACGTGAATGCTGAAGTCTGCTTCTTTCTGTGGAGAGTTCTTCAGTATCTTCTGAGGTTGTTCCTCTGTGTGTATTTATGTTGGTGTGTGTGTTCCCAGTCCTGGTTGTGACTGAGTCTCCATGTGCTATGTTTGTGGCCAGGACACTTAGATTCCTCGCTTAGGCAGCAGCGGCCAGAGGAGCAGCCTGGGGCAGGGGGTGCTGGAGCTGGGATCCAGTAGCCCACAATAGCACAGAATGATCACCAAGTGCTCTACTCCGTGAGGAGGAAGGCTTCATGGCAGGTGCTAATTATCCCTGATAATGAGTCAGGGCTCAAGGCCCAGAAGAGGCTGAAAGTGAGTCCCCATTGGCACATGGCACATGGATGAGCTGGCTGGGCTGAAGTCCCTAACCCTCCCAGCACAGGAGCAGGCCATCCTCCCTGACCCATCTGCCCAGGAGGCCCAAGGCCCTAAGGGCCCTGGAGATAGCCAGAGGAATGGAGGTCCAAATCCAGGAAGAAGGTCTTCTAAGGAAGGCCTTGTCCAGACTAGGCAGTGCAGAGGTCATAGGAGTGACCACAAGATGAGGCTGCAGTGACCTGGCTTTGTTCCCAGGACCTGGAAGCCACAGGCAGCATGAGAAAGGGAGAAACATCCCTGCAGGAGGGTCTGGAGTGCCATGCCTCTGGATTGGTGGCAGACACTGAAGAACCATGACCATAGCTTCTGCCACCTCCTTATGGATTTACTATCTCTCCTCTCGGTCTCTATTCCACTTTCTCATTTCTCCCCCACACACCCACTGCCCATCACCTCCACCCAAAGCTGACAGCCTGACCCGCACTGGTCCTCTTCTTCTTCCTGTGTGAGTGGTGTCTCTGCTGCCTCCCTCCATCCCTGGGCCACTCCTCCAGCTCAGGAGCTGCACCTGCCACCCTAGATGTCTCACTTTTCAACGCTCTGTACTTGCTGGCATTTCCTCAGAACACCCTGCCTCTTCCCCTCCACCTGAAAACTCCTAATCATTCTTGAAGGCTAAGATGAAATGGCAGCTCCCCAAGAAGTATCCTCATGAATGGTTCCAGAGTTCACTCCACAAAGCTGATTCTTACACCTGGGCATGGTTGGCCATCAAAGAGGAAGGCAAGGCCTATCTAGTCCATCTCCATGGCAGGGGACAGCAGGGCATCAAGGATGGGAGGGATGAATGAGCAGCTGGTGTGGGGGAGTGTATGGAATCCTGAAGGTGACATTCCAGCGCTGACCAGATAGGGAGTAACAAGGTCATGTTAGGAAAGAACCTTCGGCCCTAAGCAGACAGACACTTAGGTGCATATGGATACACTCAAGAAGTACAAGTGCCTGCCTGGCTACCCCCAGACCTCAGTACGTGACAGTGTAGGCATTTGAAGGCAGCACCTGACTCGGGCACCAACCAGCTGTGTGACCTTGGGTGAGTCTTCCCATCATCCATTTTCCCCTCCAGATTCAATCGCCACTTTTTCCTGTGGAGTTCTGTGCCCTGAAGACTGGCCTCTAGCAGTGTTTCATCCTGGCTCCCTCGCCCCAGGATTCCAGGATCACAGCTAGGGTGCCGGCAGGAGAGCAGGGATGAGAAGCAAGAGGACAAGGGCTTCGAGGGCTTCTCACCACTCCCTGCCCTCTCCAGTAGGGCAGCCCTTCTCCAAGGCCGGCTTCTGGGATTTGAAGCACTCTCTTTGCCCCTCAGGCATCCCTGGTACTAGTCCTAAGTCCCTTATCATGCTCTGTTAGTTCCCTTGACCCCTCCCCATCTCTCTAATAGTTCCTTTACCAAACTGCCTTCAGCTAAAACCATCTGAGGGTCACGCACTTTGTTTCCATCTGCAAAATGGGGCTCACTCCTTCAAGGATGGTTGAGGTGACAAAACCAGGCAATTTTAAAAACAAAAAAGGCCATTCTGTAAACATTTGTCTTTTCCATCTCCTCAAAACGTACTCCTCTCAGAGCTTTAAGATAACTGGGAATTTTCCGGCACAGGAAAGATGTAATGTGAACCACCTGTTTCTCTCCTCTGCTGCCCCAGCTCCTGGCCAGCCCACAACCTCAGAAAGCCTCTCCTCTGTCCCAACCAGAGCCCCCAATGCTGGGTCTCCTGTGCCACTAGGCCCCAAGATTCATGGCAGGCCTGCCTGCTTGTCAGCACCTCCCCTCCCGTGCTCCCGGTCTCTCATCCCATCTTCACTCTACCTGAGTGTGCTCCAAGCCCAGACCTCCAGGAGGACGAAGTTTCCCCAGTTCTCCAGGAAGGACAGCTCCCTGCTTCCAGCTGGACTGCCTGACCCACACTGTTCCACCAGCCAGGCTGTCAGGAAAAGCACTCCAGGGACCCAAACCTCCCCCTGCTCAAGGGGCCAAAGCACATCTTTCTCTGACAGCTACAACTGAAAGGTCACTTCAGAGTGTGCAACCAACTTCCTTGTAGATGGGAGCCTCACCTGCAGCCTCCATAAGCAGGTGGTCAGCCCCCAGTCACAACCCCCACCCGCCCATGGACAGGAAGCACAGTCCCTTGCTCATGGACTGCCTCCTTCCCTCTCCCTGAGCCAAGGTAGGCTTCAGGATTCCCCCACAGTCCCAGTACTGTTGCGGTACCCAGAGTCCAGGGAGACAGTATAGGGCCACAGTGATGGTGAACCTTTTAGAACTTGCAATTTTGGTAACAAATGGCTCACTGTGGCACACGTGCCATAGCTTTGCCGTCACTGGTATAGGGGAAGCCTTGAGTGTTAGATCGGTAGAGACCTAAAATAAAACACCCGCTCAAAGATGAGGCAATTGAGGCTTCAAGAGGAGGCCCCACCCTCAGCTCCACCCAGCACAAGGCTCCTCTCCAAGCAGCCTTCAGCCTCTTCCGAATGACAGGCACACTAGGGGCCAGGAGGAGTTTCACAGCATGCAGAAGCTCTGGGAGAAACTTCAAAGGCCGCATCTGCGGGCTGAGAGGAATGAGAGTGCCCAAGTGCAGGAGGTGCCTCAGGCCACAGACTTGGATCTAGTACAAAGAGCTCTGAATCTGCGCTAGGGCTGTAGAGAGGGAAGCCTTTCTGGCCAGACACCCCCCCACACCCCGGCCTGAGCCCTGCCATCTCACCCTGGATCCTGCTCAGTGACTTGGGCTAATCACAGACTCTCCATGGACTTCAATATTTGCTTCTATACATTAAGAGGACTAGCTGGGAGTCCCTAAAACTCTCTTAGGACACATGTATGACTATTAAGAGTTTCTGGGTCTGGGCATGGTGGCATGTGCCTGCAAACCTAACTACTTGGGAAGCTGAAGCAGGAAGA